>CAJNDT010002524.1:776358-846493 GCA_905221615.1 Symbiodinium sp. CCMP2592
GGGCAGGCTTTCAAAACTTTCAATAGTTCTCGGGCAGGCTGCCTTTTGAAACTACTAAAATTTTTGAAACTATTGAAACTTTTGAAACTATTGAAACCCTGCCCTCCCTCTTTTAATAGTTTCAATAGTTTCAATAGTTTCAAAAGTTTTGAAAGGTACGGGATGAGGGTGGGCCGGGTTTTCAAAACTTTCAATAGTTCTCGGGCGGGCTGCATTTTGAAACTTCTAAAACTTTTGAAACTATTGAAACTTTTGAAACTATTGAAACCCTGCCCTCCCTCCTTTAATAGTTTCAATAGTTTCAATAGTTTCAATAGTTTTGAAAGGTCCGGGATGAGGGTGGGCCGGGTTTTCAAAACGTTCAATAGTTCTCGGGGGGGTGCCTTTTGAAACTTCTAAAACTTTTGAAACTATTGAAACTTTTGAAACTATTGAAACCCTGCCCTCCCTGTTTTGAAACTTTTCAATAGTTTCAAAAGTTTTGAAAGGTACGGGATGAGGGTGGGCCGGGTTTTCAAAACGTTCAATAGTTCTCGGGCGGGCTGCCTTTTGAAACTTCTAAAACTTTTGAAACTATTGAAACTTTTGAAACTATTGAAACCCTGCGCTCCCTCTTTTAATAGTTTCAATAGTTTCAATAGTTTCAAAAGTTTTGAAAGGTACGGGATGAGGGTGGGCCGGGTTTTCAAAACGTTCAATAGTTCTCGGGCGGGCTGCCTTTTGAAACTTCTAAAACTGTTGAAACTATTGAAACTTTTGAAACTATTGAAACCCTGCCCTCCCTCTTTTGAAACTTTATAGTTTCAAAAGTTTTGAAAGGTACGGGATGAGAGTGGGCAGGGTTCCAAAACTTTCAATAGTTCTCGGGTTGAGGCCGAACTTGCAAAACTATTGAAACTATTGAAACTTCTGAAACTATTGAAACCCTGCCCTCAAGAAAGAGAAGCGTCACATAATACATAAAGGTTTCTCTTACATATATATATATATATATTAGATATTTTTATATTATATATATATATGTACATACGTAAGCATTCATCAACCCTGAAACATCCTAGGTTGGCGCTAACCTCCTAACCCTCCACCCCGAAACCCCCGAAGACAGCAAACTCTTCAATTTGAGTTTCCTAAAGTCCTAAATCCCACCTGGACTCTAAGGAACTTACCTTTTTTCTGGCTCCTTCATATGATTTCTTTATATAAGTCCATAAAAAGGTAGGTTACGCGGGGTTAAGGTAAGCCCTTATCCCTCATACATGAACCCAGTAATCTAAACTACCTGCTCCCCAAACCCTGAGCCCTATTCAGGCCAAGGAGGAGGAGGCCACCCCGAAGCCGGAAGCCGAGGTGTCGCTTGTGGCCTACTTAAAGGGTCATGGGACTTAGTAACTAGGGTTATAACTAGGGTAACTATACTTATAAATAACCTTACTTTCTAAGTCCCATGATCATCCAAGTAGTAGGGCCAGTATACCAGGGATTAGGGTTTTGGGCGTTTCAGGGCCTTTATATTATATGGTCATGTTTAGGGGTTGAGGGTTCAGAGATGGGGGCTTTAGGGCTTTGGTCATACTTACAGTGCAGGGATTAGGGTTTTCGGGTTTAGGGTTTAGTTCCATACTGTTCTCTAGGCTTTGATATATTGTTTATGACGCCCTGCAAGGCTATAGCTATCCTGAGGCACGTTGGCCACCGGAAAGGACACTGTTATTGTTGAAGGTCTGCTGGTGTTTAACTCTTCCATTCTTGTTTTACTGATTTTGGCCACTTGGGCAGTCGTGATTCATGAGGCTTTGGCCGACTGGTGCCTAAGTCGGAGCCCGGAAGATACTGCAGTATTGCTGAGGAATGTAATTGGAGCTACAGTACCGTATAGGTTTATAACTTTACAACAGCCCCGAGTTGGAAATGGCGGGACATCAACGAAGGAAATCAGAACGTTGCCGACGTGAAAGCCATGTTCGAAGTTGCTTCCAGAAGAGATCAGTGTTTAGGGGGCCTCCTAAAGCAAGACCCATAGACATGCGTCAGGCTGACACGGATGCAGGGCCGGCATCTCAGTTCCCACATGTGAGCTTCTAACGTTTCGTTCGTCTCGGTATTGTTCCTGTGCATCCTTGTTGCTGATTGGGTAAAAATTGGTTCGTACGGCCAGAGATTACTTTGAAGGCGGTGTACGAATGTTGATGGAGCTGATCTTGAGGCTGACGGTTGGTACCGGCATGGTGTTGCTGGAAAAGACTTCGCATGTACATGCTTGCTTGTAGGATTTCCATCTCCAATTCTATTGCCTATTGCACGTGTTACTTCTGCGACGATGACATAGACAGATGCTGTAGACATGTTGCGGCTGCTACAACCGTGGCCACAGCATTTTCGTTAGTCGCAGGAAATCAGAGTAGTGGTCGCAAGTAGTCGTACATGTAGGAGTTGTTGCCGTCGTCGTACAACGACAACAGCGGCATGAACAGGGGCAGGAGCGTCAGCATAAGCGGCAGCACCAAGAGCAACGACATAGACATAGTATATAGCAGCAGCAGCAGCAGCGGCAGCAGCAGGAGCAGTAGTGGCGGTAGTAGTTTATGTAGAAACGGCTCAAAGCAGCCAGATAAGACGTTGTCAAACCCCCAAGAAGAAATGTGACGACAAGTATATCGGGGCCGCAGTAAAAGCCTAACGCAATCAAGCTCTTAACCCCCCAGCCCCTAAAACAGGGATTGAAAGCACCCTACTGTAAACCCAAGAAAAAGCGCAAATATCTAAGCATACAGTCCACAAGTGACACGTGCACACAACCAAACAAAACAACAACCAAAGCCATCAACAGCACACAGAACAAAGCAATGCACATCCACAGCAAGGCAAAAGCAACAACACTACAAACCCCAAACCTTGAATTAGTCAAAGACAAAAAGACTACAAATTTAAGAACCATGCTAGCAAACAACCCTAAACCCTAAACTCCCTAAACCCTGAATCCTAAACCCTAAATCCTCAATTCCCTAAATGCTTAACCCTCAACTCCCTAAACCTTGAGCCTTGAATCCTAAACCCTAAACTTTCAATCCTAAACCCTAAACTTTCAATCCTAAACCCTAAACCTTCAATCCTAAACCCTAAACCTTCAATTCTAAACCCTAACCCCCCCCAACCAAAAAAGAAAATTCAATAAAACTAAACTCCAAGAAAGGCCCGCTTCGGCCCCGGGGTCGGGGCAGAAGCATTTCTTGGAGGCCGGACTTTCGGGCTGGGAATGCTGAAAAGCGTTACAATTAGTTACCCTTTTAGGGGGGCTACAAGGGGGCTTCAAGGGGGGTTTCAAGCAGGGGCTTATTATAGTAAACCCCGTAAAGTTTTAAACCCGATTAAGGCCAAATAGTGCTGGGATTCCCTATACATTAATCTTAGAGATTGAGGCTATTGGGTTTCCAACTTTTGGGCTACTACTGTAGTGCCTTTTTTAGGGGCTTCGGGGAAAAGGGTTTAGGGGTTTCGTGTTTAGGGGTTTAGGGAATAGGGGTTGGAGGTCCATGAGTAGTTATAAACAGGGTTATAATTCCCCTACTAGGAGTTATGCCAATAGTTACCCTAAATATATCCCCATTTGTGACTACCTACGAACCTCCAAGTAGTACCCTTATAGTATCCCTCAAGGGTTCCTTTAAGGGTCCCTTTAAAAGGATTTATAGAAATTCTACAAGGGTGTACGGTTCATGGCCTTATACCCATGAACCCCATTGTAACTAGTCTCTATCATTGGTTCCTAACTATGAAAATCGTGGGGGGGTGGTTCCTTAATATGGCTGGCTGAAACGGATGCTTCGGAGTTTGGTTCCTTTGTTTGTGATGCTTTGAGGTTTGGGGGTTTGGGGTCTTTGCTGTCTTGCTGCTCGAAAATTCGTAGTCGCAGCTGTGACTAGTATCTTGGCGGATGAGCAAGATGACATCCTCTTGCGCTGACGTGGGTTGGCAGGAACTGCACCATGTCAGTGTCAAGAAACAGCGCCAGCGTATCCGAGCGATGGACACCGAGGCCAGAGAACCCTAAACCCTACCTTTTTCTCTATGCGGCCTCCACGAATTGAAAAGATCCGAACAGAGGTTTCGAAATCTTGTGAGCCAGTCTGGGTGCTTCGGAGGCACTCCGAGTGCTTGCCGAAGCTTGCAACGTTCAAGTAACCATCCGGAGTGGAGTGCTTTGGCCTGGGCAGAGGAGGCTGGAGCCAGCATTTAGGGCTTATCAGGGTTTTGGGGGTTTAAGGAGTTTGGGGTTTAGGGGTGTTTGTGTCTGTGCGGGGGACATTACCACCCGGTCTTCTGAGCGCATGAAGCAAGTCTGTCTAACTAGAAGTCCATGAGAACTCCAAGCTCTAATGCCTTAAGACTTGAAACCCTAAGCCCAACGCGCAGACAGAAACCCTGAACCCGAAATGCCGAACCGACTGCAAACTTTTGTGCCTGAGGAGCACGTTCGCTGAATCCAGGTACTAAATCCTAGCGCTGAACGCTACGCCATAAACCCGAAACCCTAACAAACCTAATTACCAGTTTCGGATTCCTGTTGTCCGACTTTCTTGCAACAGCCCTTGAACATGCAGGTTTTGCTGGGGTTCATGAAGTGATAGGAACCTGATTAGGAAATTCCTGCCTTATGACCCCAAGATACGAGCATCCACATAAAGAGCCCCAACAAAGACCCGAGGCTTCTTGGTCAGGTTCCGGCATGAATCCCCAAACTCTCAACCCTAATGTAGGAACCTGGTTGAGAAAGCTTAGGCTTGTTTTTGGAGTTCCTTAAATGAATCCTGCCATTTTGGGGTTATAGGGGCAGGGTTTCTTAATGAGTTTGAAAACATTAAACCTTATCCCAACACCCTCTTCTAATTGATAAGGGCCCTATACTCTTTCTTATAGCAACCCCTATGAAATTACACCCCAAACCCCCTAAACCCTGATGGTATCCTTATAAAGCTCATTAATGGAAACCTGATAGTTCCCTGTATAACCCGGAACCTAGATCCAGAGGCCCTGTAATAGTCATAATAATCACAACAAATGATACTACTGTAGCAGGAATAAGAGTAATACTATCAATAGCAATGTTATGGTCAGCCTAGCCATACAATGTTGATAGGTTGTAAAAGATATCCGTATACACTTTTTTTGTAACAAAAACCTATGATAACAGTATGGGAGTTTCCGAAACTAGGGGACCCTAATATAGTACCTGAATAGTAGGATCCTTATGATGCGGACCCCACAATCCCCAAACCCTAAACCCTAAACCCAATAGATCCCTTATCGGAACCCTTAGAAAGGAACCCTTTATATAGTAGTTCCTTTTTGGGGTTCATATTTCGCCCCATAGTAGTTCCTTTTGGGGTTCATATTCACAATCCTAAAAAGTAATCCCAACAAGGAACTACTATAGACCCCAGGAACCCTTATAGATCCCTAAACCCCTAAACCCCTAAACCCCTAATCCCTTAACCCTAAACCCCTAAACACTACTCCCTTAACCCTAAACCCCTAAACCCTAATCCCTAAACCCTAATCCCTTAAAAACCCTAAACCCTTATAGATCCCTTCAACGGAGCTAAGAGACCCAGTCCTCGAGGAGCTGGGTATGCGCCAGGGTCGGGCTCTCGGCACAGCTTTCATGGAAGCGACCATTAGAAAGGAACCGGCTTTTTTTCATGAAAAACATGTTTTTAAGGAACCATAATGTAGTTAACCATTAGAAAGGAACCATAATATAGTCCATTAGAAAGGAACTATAATATAGTCCATCAGAAAGGAACCATAATATAGTCCATTAGAAAGAAACCTGTCATTAAGGCATTTCGGACTTTTGCGAATTATATTAGGGTCTAATCCAAGGAACCATTGTAAAGGAACCATAATATAGTCCACTATAAAGGAACCATAATACAGTCCACTATAAAGGAACCATAATGGCATTTAATATAGTTAACATAGACTATAACTATATAAGTAATATAGTTATAGTCTATGTATTTATTGTATTAAATATCAACCCAGACATGGGAGGCAGACTTCTCCACCTCAGGGTTTTAGGCTTGGCCTAGGGGGGTTTAGGGTTGAGGGCTTAAACCCTAAACCCTAGGGCCCTAGGGTCAAGCAAGTTCTTTGTGATCATAGAGTCGCAGTATTCACGCTATCATTACAATTTCAATTGTTATGATTACTCAGTGTAACAAGAGTAACAATTGTAAAACTACAGTAGTAGTTTCTTGGATCCCCGGTAAGCCCTAAACCCTAAGCGCCTAGGCGGTCGGATGTTATCGGCCCCTGGTTTGTCTACTCTTCTTTTTGGGTAAAGCTCACCAGAGCAGATCAACGTCTTAGGGTATATATGGTGCAGCGCTGCTAGGCCCCCCCTCCCCCGCCCACACCATGGTATCACCACTTCCCCCTCTGGTTCCCTGTACTGTGGGTTCCCCCTTACCCTTCCCCCGTGTGGTTGCAGTCCAAAGCCCCTGATATTGATGAATATTATGGTGATGATGATGACGAAGAATGTCATCTGTGTCGAAGGCGGGGGCAAGGGGAAGGGGCCCTGTGGTTCCCTGTGTTGTGGGTTATCCTACCCCCCGTGGTTCCTTGTGTTGTGGGTTATCCCTCCCGCGCCCCGCATTTGCTAAGGCGAGAGGCCTGGCTTGCGGGCATACCGTGGGGTGGGGAACGACTGTTTGTTGGGACGAGAGGCCTGGCTTGGGGGCGGGGGAGGGGGGGGGGCATACCATAGGGGGTGGGGGGGGTGGGGGGGGGGGGGAGCCTGCGACGCGGCGACGCGGCACCATACATGGGGCTTGGGGGATTTAGGGTTAAGGCTTTAAGGGGTTTAGTGCGTAGGGATTCGGAGTGTAGGGCTTGGTCACTTAGTATTTTAGGTTTAAATTAGGGGTTTAGGATTTAGGGATGCGTTCGGCGCCCTCCTCAACGGGCCTTTGGCAGGTCAACTTGCTCAGAAGAATCCCAAACCCTAATAAGGCTGTAAAGGGTATGACAAAGACGAAGACAGCGACGGCGACAGCGGAGACGACGAGTTGATGAAGTTGACGGTGGCGGTTGTTTGACCATAGGCCGTATAAAAGGCTGCCTGCTGCAGCTACAGTGGGGCTCGACGCAACCGCGACGGCCGCGATTCACCAGAATAATCACGACGACAACCAACGAGCCGCGGCGACGAGCAGGACGGCACTTTCGCTGCCTGCATCATTGTCGCCGCGGTCTTTTTTAAAAGGGTGCGGCGACCATGGTGGGGGCAACGAGCTGCAGCGCTGGCGAGGGAGAGGCCGACGTAACGAAGCGATGGGGTTTAGAGGTTTAGGTTCCCGACTGAACGATTCCGATTGGAAGCGTCGCCGCACTCGTCGGACGCACGCTTTCACGGCACGTTCGCTGCCTGCATCATTGTCGCCGCGGTTGTTTTAAGGGTGCGGCGACCATGGTGCGCCAGCGAGGGAGAGGCCGACGTAACAAAGCATTGGGGTTTAGGGCTTAGGGGTTTAGAGGTTTAGGTTGCCGACCGAACGATTCCGATTGGAAGCGTCGCCGCGCTCGTCGGACGCACGCTTTCACGGCGCGTTCGCTGCCTGCATCATTGTGGCCGCGGTTTTTTGTAAAAGGGTGAGGCGACCATGGTGGGGGCAACGAGCTGCATCGCTGAGGCCGACGTAACGAAGCGACGGGGTTTAGGGCTTAGGGGTTTAGAGGTTTAGGTTGCCGACCGAACGATTCCGATTGGAAGCGTCGCCGCACTCGTCGGACGCACGCTTTCACGGCACGTTCGCCTGCTGCATCATTGTCGCCGCGGTCTTTTTTAAAAGGGTGCGGCGACCATGGTGGGGGCAACGAGCTGCAGCGCTGGCGAGGGAGAGGCCGACGTAACGAAGCGATGGGGTTTAGAGGTTTAGGTTGCCGACCGAACGATTCCGATTGGCAGCGTCGCCGTGCTCGTCGGACGCACGCTTTCGGGCGCTTGCATAAGCAGCCCCATGCAACCCGTGCCTTTCGTCAAAACGTCAATGCTGGCCATGCTCACCGCTCGGCCAAGTCTTGGTCGCTGCGACCACGCGGCGCCCAAACAAAACACAACACTAGCAACCGGGCGCGGAGCAATAACTGCAACCGGCAGCCTCGGGCCGCAACACCCGTCGCAGAAAGAAACAGTCAGCGCCACAGGTCGTGGCAAGTCCTTGCCGCGCCACCTAAACTTATATAAACAGCTATAAACTCCAAAGCCCAATCGTTTCCTCACGTTGGCCTCGTCGCTGTACGTGGTGCTGGCTTTCCTTTAACTAATGCTAGAATTTATTACATTATATACTATAGCAGTACTTTGGATTCACATTGCAGAACACGAAGAGCAAATTACAGAAGATGTTAAGTCGTGGAACCAAACGGACAGCAACAGCAGCAGCAGGAGCAGCAGCAGCAGCAGCAGCAGCAGCAAGACAAACACGCATGCGTGACCTGCGTTTCTGTTCTGCGGCCGCTCCCTGGTCGCCATGGCAAACCACATGGTTAAACATGGTTGCCCGTCCTTTGCTCCGGCAAAGGGAGGTGTGGTAGAGGGTGGGGCTCCACTCACGTAAGAGTTCGTTGTTTTTGACTTGCGCAATTTTCCTGACTGGTGACGCTTTCGAAGCAAATGTCGGTTCTCTTTCCGTGGTTCTTGGGCGCAGCAATCCAGAAAGACGATGGGCGACCGCCGCCACCGCCACCACCACCATTGCATTCACCACCACCGCCGCCACCACCACCACCGCCGCAGCCACCAGTACCGCCGTTACCACCACCTCCGCCGCCACCACGGGCACCGGCCGGCAGCGGCACTGCCGCCGTCACTGCCGCCACCCGCCACCGCCAGCACCACCACAAGCAACACCAGAACCGGCGATGTTTGTTGCTTTGCGAGGCTGCCGGCCGCAGCAAGTGCTGCACCGGAGCCACTGTTTCGATCGGCCCTGCGCGGCAGTCCTTGGCAAGCATGAGCGGGCCCTAGTACCTTGCCGGGGAAATTTTGTGTGTGAATGTCGAGTGAACAATAGTTTTTAGATCTAAACCGCCGGAACTGAAGTAAATAAGAAATTGGATTGCCCAACTCCTGCCACAACCGACTGAAACAGTTGCTCGCACATGGCAGTTGCTCGCGCATGGCGGTATTTTTCATGCATGAGCTGCGTGCTTGCACCGGGCCACGCGGTCCAGATTTTTGCCGCCCCAAGGCGCAAGCAGGCGGTAATGCCTTGGTACCTATCTCCCCGACGCCTCAATAACCCAAAAGTTGGTCCTTATTTGTTCAGCATAAATACTTCTCCACTGTCCCCCCTCAACTACGCAAGCACTGCTTGCTCTGTTCTGGTTTTTAGACGAGGCGTTCGGTTCTGGATTTTGGGAGACACAGGACCTTGCCGAGCAGGCAAGCACCTTCACAACGGACTCCAGTCAAAAGCAAGCTTGCAATGCTTTCAGGCCTTCGCGCCGTCATTCTGGGGGCTGCAGTAATTGGACTGTGCAGTGGGATTCCAGGCCAAACCTTTCAAGTTCACGGTCTATTAACATACTAAAGCAGCTTCGGGTTTCAGGCAGGTGATGGAGGCTTGCAAGGTTCCAAGCAGTCTTGTCAAGCGAACAGCCTGGTTGGAATTGAGGTTGGGCGTTTTGCAGGTTCTAGGTTCCCAGGCCTGCTTTTTAGGGCGGGGGGGGGCAGGGCGGCCTAAAAAATGCCGGTACATGACAACCCAAAGTTTCAATAATGAACGTTCCCTGCGGATTAGGATGTCAGTGCTAAGCATGAAAAGTTTAAACTTTTTTTAAGCTGGAGAAAGGCAGTAAGATTTTGGGGTCCTTCTAACAAGGATCCTACTATTTGGGGTTCTATATTAGGGTCCCCCATTTTCGGAAACTCCCATATCTGAATCTGTGGCAGGCAACCTAAGGCTCAATATGTGCCTTTATAGTTATGTAGTTTGGGCTTAGTTGAATGAGGTTCCTATATAGGCGCTTGTATACTGTGTAGGTACATGGAGCCCCAAGGTAAAGGGTGAAGGGCTCTATGGCGTTGGGTCACAACCGAACAACGAGGAGTTCCTCCTGACAGCACAGCCTTGCCGCTTTGGCGCAGATTTGTTCCAGCTCTCAGCGATTTCGGGTCAGCCTGCCACCTTAGTGATGCAGTTCCGATGAGCTGCCAGGCCTAGCGTGAGGCAACGCCATTTCAAGGAATGGTCGACGAGTGCTGCGACCATGCACTTTACTTGCTAGAATCGCTGCGCGGCAGGTGATGGCAATGAGTTCTGTTTGCTGAAATCCTCTGGCTGAGCTCCGTACATGTTTCTGTTTTTGGTGATTCGGACGGTTTCTTTTAGCGGTTTCAAGTCTTAACCCTACATACTACAAATAGAACCCCATTGACCAAAGCTGCTCACCCTAAACCCTAGAAGCTTGAACCCTAAATCCTCATAATAATCCCCCTAAGCCCGAAACCCCAAACCCTATACTCCTAGCCCCTAGACCCACTAACCCAGAGACTCCTATATCCCTTAATCAAGGAAGATTCCTCAACTCGTGTTGGGGAGCCTACAATAATTTAAGGTACATTCCTCAATTAACGGATATTGGAGTTTCTGGGAACCCCTCACCACCAAATTCCCTAAACCCTAAGCCCAAACCCTAAACCTTCGACCTTGAACCCTCTCTATCAAAGGAGCCTTAGCCTTTAACCCTGTTGGTTTGCGCGGGCAAGGCCCAAGACGGGCCTTGCCCACGAAGTTTGGGCCTTGCCCACGAAGTTTGGGCCTTGCCCACGAAGGTTTGGGCCTCGCCAACGAAGGTTTGGGCCTGCCCGGGCCTTCGTGGGCAAGGCCCGTTTTGGGCCTTGCCCGCGAGCCTTGCCCACGAAGTTTTGGGCCTATTTCGTGGGCAAGGCCCAAACCTTCGTGGGGCAAGGCCCAAACCTTCGTGGGCAAGGCCCAGACTTCGTGGGCAAGGCCCAAAATTCGCAAGCTGATGCTCTCAACAAAGCTCCCTTCGCTCCAGTTCTACGGCAGCAACTTCTAGAGTTGTCACCGCCGCCATAGTGATGATAGTCCACCCAAGCCATCGCAAATGACAACGCTTGCAGAACCGCTACTATGAAATTTATCGTGTACCGCAACGGCGTCGAAGTTAATGACTCAACGCATATTTTTAAATTAACTATATTGAACTAAGCTGAAAGCAATGATAAAAACTTTGTCCTTTTTAATATTATGAGCTTACATCGACGGCATCTTCTCGGTGGAAAATCGACAGCGACTTTGTTGAGTTTAACGATGTCAATGTTGTGCTAACGTTCCGTGATAATAAATTTTGAGCGGGGATGAAGTGAAACTTTGTATTTCCCTCATGTTATTGGATTCTGAGGGTGGGTGGGTGTTAGTCCTCAACCATAAACACAACTCTACATTAAAACTGCTCGACCCGGAGCTGCTGATCCCAAACCCTAAACCTTAAGCCCAAACCCTAAACCCTAAGCCCTGAACCCTAAACCCTAAACCCAAACCATAAACCCCAAGCAATAAACCCTATACCTAAACCCGAACCCCAAGGCAGACGAAACAGAAGCAGAAGCTTTCCGACTCGTGGTGATTTTCGGGCTTAAAGAAACCTTCACAGGTACCCTCGAAGGGCTATTAGGGAGTTTAGGGTTTAGGGGTTGAGCACTTTGGGGTTTAAGGGTTTAGGGGGTGTAGGGGTTTAGGGTTCAGGGTAGCCTCAAGACAGCCCTTAAGGGAGCCCTAATGCTGAGTTGTGGATTGGAGCACTACGGGCGGTCGGAGGCACAGCCACCAGGCGGGAGAAGAATTGTTCCCAGCGTTTAGGATTTAGGTTTTTACGGTTTCAGGGGTTCGGGACATGAAAGTTTTTGTGGTTTGGGATGTTTGGCGTTTAGGGCTCTCTGGCTTACGGTTGAGGGGTTTGGGTTTGAGGGTACTCTTCGGGTTTAGGGTTTAGGGTTTTCACCGGATTTTTTCGGATTTTGTGTGTGTGTGTGGTGATGTAGTCTTATTAAATTCTCTCTCATGGTTGATACATGACATATTCAAGGGTTTCGGGTGTGATGAACCGGCTTTCGGCATTGATGAAGGGATCAGAGTAATCGATGCAGGGTTACGGGCATTCAATGATACCCCAAACCTTAAACCCTAAACCGTTAAGGGAACCCTAAGCCTAAAACCCTGAATGCTCAATACGGGGCTAGGGGTTCCAGGCTCCTGTGATGACATTGGTTTCGGGCTTTGACGTTAAGGGTTACTATTAAGGAATACTACAATATACCTTCAGGGCTACACTACATACACACGAGTTACAATGAGGGTACATGTAGGGTGAAATGAGAGGTTGACTGCGGGTTTCGATCTAAGTGCTTTTGCTTCGGGGCTTTAGATGTGCAAAGTTTGTGCGTGAATGGGGTTTAGGGGTGTAAGCCCACAAAGTGCAGGCCCAACGCCGGTCAGACTTGT
The DNA here is from genome assembly GCA_905221615.1 of Symbiodinium sp. CCMP2592. NCBI lineage: Eukaryota > Dinophyceae > Suessiales > Symbiodiniaceae > Symbiodinium > Symbiodinium sp. CCMP2592. The sequence goes on from CAJNDT010002524.1 coordinate 788,895, forward strand.
CGAATTCCACGTTTGGTCACCGTTTTTAGCCTACCAAACCCTACATTTTTGTAGGTTCTTATTATGAACCCTAATATGGAGTCTATAGGGACCCTACAAAAAGTAGGGCTTTGGTAGGCTAAGGTAAACCCTAAACCCTCGATCGGTTCCGCAGGCTGATGAAGGTGCCGGAGTTCAGGTGGAGAAGCCTTCCTTCTTGACCGACAAGGCATCTTTTAGGGGTCCAGCGTTCAGGGTTTAGAGTTCAGGGTGTAGGGTTTAGGGTCTTGAGGGGTTCAGCGTTTAGGGATCTCCCACTTTTCAGTTTTCGAAGGCGTCTATCATGGCTTTATAATGCGCTTAAGCGTGTTTAAGGACTGGGCGCTACACTCTGTGACACTAAAAGCCTTAACGCATGCGTCCCTCGCAGGGTTTAGGTCAATCCAAAACCCTTCAAACCCAATCTACGGGAGGCGATCTGTCTTAAGAACCCTTAACCGTTTAGGGCTTAGTGTTTCGGAAGTTCGAGCTCCGCAGTTTCAAAACATAATCACTCTCGCGAACACCTCTGGTCGAACCGTGAGCCCTAGATGCTTGGCCGTGAAATTATTGGGTTCCGAAGTCTTCCCAATCTGATGCCTACACACTCAAGATCCTTGATCTGTCCCCCCAACACGCCGCAGCAAATCGACAAAATGAGCACAACGCAGCATGCACACAAAATACGTGTCAAGCTTGCTTGTGGTTTGGTATTGTTCATGATGACAAAGCTAGCATCTTCAGACATCCGGACAGGCAGCGTTAAGCATGAGTAATCTGAGAATACTACACACAATGTAGATAGCTAAGCACATGAACGTCTGGTTCTCTCACACAGCTGGCTACTTGTGGACAAGGGTGAACTTGGTGGCACTCCTTCAGTCTCACTGTCTGTGGCAGAAGTTGGAGAGTGAGGCCAGCGTCGCGATCGCCCACCTGATGCTGTTTTGCTCCACCCCATCTGCCCTAGGGGGTCTGGGCAGCTTCAATGACACAGTCTCTCGAAGCTCAGCCTTCCCAGACAAGCTCTCCTCCTTTGTGGGTCGGCGATTATGTCAGAGGAGCCGTGTGTCAATGACCTTGTTGCGTACGACCTGTGTCCAGATCTTCAATCTCATGGGCGCAGCTTCGGACCCAAACTTACGGGACTTCTGTGAGTACGGCCAGGAGATCTCCACAGAACTCAGCATGGGGGAAGGCGAACAGAAGGGCGATGTTCCGGGTCCTGTTTCCACGGTTTAGGGTTTAGGGTTTGCTGACAGTTTGCAACGAATGGTTGCCGCGGCATCTGGAGCAAGGACATCCCGTCGAGCAACCGCCCGATCAGCAACTTCGCAATCACCGAACCCCCGAACCGAGAGTTCTGCTCAGATCCACGTTCACAAATAACAATGAGTTCTTTGTACAAATGAGTTCCTAGTACCCTGCCGTTCAATGCAAGGACAACATGGCAACATCTTCTGTACTGAATCCTTTGTTATCGTCAGTAGCTATTACACCGAATACGATTATTGCTGTTGAACTGAGTTCCTTGTCCACAAGAATCTCTTACTAAACGTTGCCAACCCTATTAATCCCAGAACCGGCGTGGTGAAATTATGCGGTAACTCTTCAAGCCCGATAGGAACTCCGCAGTTACACACCACCCAAAAGTACTCAAACAAACCCTATACACCACGCAGATCACTCAGGAACCCGGTGCAATGTGTTTGAAGGGCCTATAAGCCCTTGATGCCATGATTACCCCAAGCCCTTGAAGAAGAACCTGAAACCCTGAACCCTGAGCGCTTCAAGAAGAAGCCTTAGCCCGAAACCCTAAACTCTGCAAGAAGTCTGTAGTTGAAAAGCTTGGTGCGTGTAAAGGAGGTTAATAGCCCAAGTTACCGTAGTAAGGAAACCCAGTTAGCTTGAATGAGATCCCTTCACAAGAGGCCAGAAACCCTACACCCTCACCCCCCAAAGACCCTGAAACCCGACACCCCAACCCCTTCTAACCCCCACAGACCCCGAAACCCGAAACCCCCAGCCCCTTCATAACAAGACTAAGCCCTAAACCCTAAGCCCCTTAACCCTAAACCCCTTCATAACAAGAGCCCAAGAAAAGGTGCCCGAGCCCGGGGACGAGGGCATTCGGCTGATCAGCCTGGACCGGGCTTAGGTTTGGGGTCCCTTTAAAGGGATCCTTAGGCTTGAGAAAGGGGTTCCTTTAAAGGGATCTTTAAAGGGGTCTATAAAGGCTACTATAAGGGCACTATGATATAGGGGTCTAAATAACTACCTATACTATCTTGGGGGCTTCCTCATTGTAAGTATAGTATAACGGGCCCCAAAAGCTTGTTTTAATTATTGAGGCCGCTATACTAGGTTTTAGGGCTTGGGGTTTAGGGTTTAGGGTTTGTATGGCTTAGGGTTTAAGGCTTTAGTTCCTGGAGACTTTTTCCTGGGTTCATGCGTTTGCATAAATGAGGGTTGAGGCGGGTTTAAGGGGTTTCGGGTACTGGAAGTTAGGGTTTATGCTTTGCGGTCTATGGTGGTGGGGTCTAGGGATTTGGGAGTGCAGTTCCAGGTCTACTGAAGCCCCACGTAACAGCCTCTGTTTCACATCTTGTCACAATGACCTGAAACGGTTGACGATATAAATCCTGCATCACCTTAAAGACCCTAAACTCTGGGAATTATGGTATATTCCTCATTATGGGTAATGCAGGGTTTATATCACCAACCCTACCAAACCCCTAAGCGCTGTAGAGACCCTATAGATCCCTTAAGGTACCCTGATAAATCCCTTTGAAGGAACCCTAGGATTTATATCATGAAGCGCAGGACTGGCACAACGAGTGCCTGGGGCCGCTACTTGCTGCACCGTTTGTTCGGTGCTGCCAAATTTACAAGGCCCAGACTTTGGGAGTTTCCCAAAAAAAGGGGGGGTACCTTATTTTAGGGGTCCTTATAATTGGGATCCTACATTTTAGGGTACTACGGTAAGGTCCCTTGTTATCGAAAACTCAGATATATTATAGATCCCTAATTTTCATGTGCTCAGGCAGTTGTAGGGGCTGGCAAGATTATCAAGAAGGATTTACACAGGGGTTCATGAGTAGCTTTATGGTTTTCCAGGTTTTTGGACTTTAGGATCAAACCCTAAACCCTAAAGGGGTGTAGGGCTCTGGGCTCAGGATGTGGAGTGTTCTTGGAGTGGCTGTCGGGTGTTTTCCGCCTTGAGGGTTGTGGGTCTAGGGGCAGGACCTAAAGCGGTCATGTCACGCTCGCGGTGCCTACTACTACTACTACTACTACCACTACTACACTGCTGCTGCTGCTGCTGCTGCTGCTGCTGCTGCTGCTACTACTACTACTACTACTACTACTACTACCACTCCTACTCCTACTCCTACTCCTGCTCCTGCTCCTGCTCCTACTCCTACTACCACTACCACTACCACTACCACTACTACTGCTGCTGCTATTGCTACTGCTACAGTGTTGTATGGCATTCACCTCCCTCTTCTAACCTTCGTTGCAGGCCATTTCCTGTGAGAGCTAGATGTCAGCAAGTGCGGGCCATCGCCGCCTTCCACAGAGGGACGACCACGAAGGATACCGGGTGGCTTGGGTCGCAGGGGTCGAGGCTGCAGGGCCTGGAGGAAGGGGTGCTTCGGTTGATGATATGAATCCTGCATTACCTTAAAGACCCTAAACTATGGGAATTATGGTTTATTCCTTATTATGGGTCATGCAGGATTTATACCATCAACCGTTCTTGGTGTAGAGTAGCCGAGCTTCAGTTGGATCCACGCATGGAAGCCGGCGACAATGTCCCAAAGTGCGACAGTGAGCTTTTTCCCAACTGCCTGCAAATATCGGGCCCGAGGTGGGTGTTCTTTGTCTTGAAAAGTTCCATTAAGCAGTTGAGTATGCAAGATTTAGTGTATCACTTGATCTCAGTGGTCAGCTTCACGGACAGGAAACTCAGCAAACAGATTTCAATCAGGGGCGACCGAGACGATGACACTACAAGCAGTCGAGCTGCTTCGACGCGGAACTGCGTTGAATTTTGGCCAACACATGCTGGAATAACACCACATCACATATTCACCTTGTTTGAGCGTGTGGGAGCCGTACACCATGAAGCCTGCATTTGAGCATCAAACCTGAAGCAGTAGCGGCATGACATGTACGTAAGTCCTTCAGCAGAAGCAGCCACGTGCGACTACCACGACGAAGCTCTGTGTGTGTGTGTGTGTGTGGGTGGGTGTGTATGTGTGTATATATATATATATGTATATATACATACATACATACATATTACAGATTATTGGTGTCACTATTGTTAATTATTGTTTTTTGGTTTTATTATCGTGAGTTTCTTAGTAGTCTGATTATTGTTGTTATTATTGTTCTTATGACTATGTTTGTTATTGTTCTTATTCTCGCTATCAGTCGTATACGTATTATTAGTGTTAATGTTTTGCTGTGAATATTATTCTTATCTTGTTTACTACTGTTATTCGCTTTTACTATTATCATCATTAGTATTACTGAATACTACTATTGCTTAGAAGCTGCCCCCACCCTGTAATAGTGGTATAATAGGAATATATAGGGCCCTAATGTAATCCTTATAGTAGCCTTATAGCCACTATTACAGGGTGGGGGCAGCTTCTAAACTGTTGCTATTACTCTTCTTACTCTTATCGCTATTGGTATGCTTCTTGTTACTCTTGTTGTAATTCCATATGCATACACATAGATATATACATGTCCACACACACACAGAGATGTGTTTGCAGATTTTGTGTTCATCCATTCTTTTCTGTTTCGGCATTTACGTTTAATCACATTCTGTTTAGTTTGCATTATATACAACTATAATGTTTATCGTCGTATTATACACTTTATTTGCTTTTGTTGGTTATGTAAACTTGTATTTATATGCGTGTACACAAGAGAGACAAATACACGCAGACACGCTGCACCGGAAGAACTATAGTCACCCCAGACCTTGCAACCCTAAACACTAACCCCCTAAACCCTAATGGTGTTTGAACCCCCGGGTGGCCCGAGGTTGGTCCTTTGGTCCAGCAGTTGTGTTTGAACGCCGCGCCGGGAGTCAACGAACCCCACCTTTTTACCCCCCCAAGGAATCACCATTCTTAGGGTTTACATGCAAGAAGTGTAGGTTTCTTGGGGCCAGGTAAAATCCTCAAAGCCTAATCCCCGAAGCCGAACCTCAAACACGATTTAGTGTTTTGGAGTTCAGGAAGAAGTAAGCCCTGAAAAGTCCATGTCAACGGGCCTTCCTGAGCAACCCAGCATCTTGTGGTCGGAGTTGTAGTCTCTTAGGGGTACTTAGAAATATTTTTAAATTTTTGGTTATTATAATCCCTAAGAAACGGCAAAGATAGTAATTGTTGCTAGGGTTCTAAGTTCAGTATAGTTTGTAGTATCCAGCGATAGATACTGCTAATATGGAGCCGTGCCATGCCCGCACCCAGTTAATGGAGAACTGCCAATATAGAGCCCTTCCAAAAGTGTGTTTATGACATACCCGGGTCCTCAAAAACCTGCATTGCTGGGGTTCCTGGAACAAGTTGGAGGTCCAGGTAAGAGAGACAAAACCCATCATCCCGCGGCGTCCGGGCGTGGGTTTAGGGGTTGTCAGTTCCGGTCACATGGTCTGTTTGAGTGTAGAGCACAGCTGGAGTTCTGAATGCAGCTTTCAAGTTCACTCGTTTGCAAACTGCCGCAGTCGCAAGCTTGTGTCAACTCAGTTTTCCTGGGAAGCTATACATAAGCCGACGGGATTGTCAAAAACTCTGGAAACGTTGCCGGTTAGAGACAATTTTAATGATCTTTCATCTGCCGATCAAGCAGGTAGCTCCCCGGCAGCGCATGCATGCCACGCTAGAGGGGCAACTGGCGTGAATTCACGAAAGTGGGACGACCTGCCCTCGCATTCATACAGAAGCCTAAGTAGTTGCCAATGCTGTTCATTAGGGCTCCTTATCATAAGTGTGCTAGAATATACCGTTTCTCCCACAAACCCTATTCTGAATAAGCCCTATACCATAGAACCCCTAGCAATCCTTTCAGAACCCAGTAAAGAACCCTTACAGGAACTATAGCCTACTTCTCATGCTCAGGCTGGTTGACAAGGAATCCTCCACCAATCACCATTAATTTACCCAAGGAAAGAATACTTTGGTTTAGGATAGAGGCTTTTTACGTTAACATATTCTGCTGGGTATATGGTTATTAGGTACCTGGACCCTTAGGGCCTGAGGAATTCAACAGATTTTCAAGCTGGAGCCACCTAGCCTTGGCTTGCAGCTCGAGGTTCCTCTGATCTCTTTGACAAAGTACTTAGTAGCTGAATGGAGACACTGTAGACTTTTTGGGAAAATATTACCCCCTATATAGATCTGAAAGTGTACACTTTCTGGGGCTTTTTTGAACTCAGCAACTAAGAGTAAGATAGGCAAAGCGAAATTTTCGAACCGCTCCAGTCCTGAGCTGGATTCTTACCTCTCCCGTTGCCACATGCCCTGAACCCTAAGATAAAGCCAGAAAGTTGGAATATGATTATCCTGAACCCTTTAAGGTAAATCATAGGGGATCCTACCATTAATCCATATTCCAACTTTCTGGAGTTCCCTTTAAAGCCAGCTGGCGTCCCGTGGGAGGACAGGAGTGTGAGAGGCTCCTCTACCATAGGTTGTGCCACTGCTCAGGCTGGGCGTTTATGGTAACTTGGCATGTGCTGTGATGTGGTCTACCCGAAACCCCGAAGCCTAGCGACTGTTTCTTACTCTTCCTCAACAGCTACCTTGCGTCTTCAGCACGACAATGGCGCACCGTTCGCACGTTTCACCCAGGCTGACGATCTGATGCCGACCCGACCCCGTGTCTCGTCCGGTTCGGGGTACGTCGACCTATACGTACATAGATGCATACGTGCATGCATACGCACCGGCATACATACATAGGTACACACATACAACGCAATACAATACAGTACGACGCAAAGCAACGCAGTCCAATGCAATGCAGTCGCCTACATGCCTAACTACCGACCTATTTCATGTTGCCGGCTAGTCACCTACCTACCTGTACCCACCAACCCACCCACCCACCCTCCTACCTACCCAGGCACGTACCTACGTACGTACTTGCAGCACAGTACGTGCTTGCAACACCGTGCGGCCCGGTGCAACACAATACAAGACGAAACAAGACCTCACAAGACAAGACGAAGGATCCCTTGAAAGTTTACAGTCTGTTCCTCACTTGAGGGATATGGGGCTGGTTGGGTAGCACTTGGATATCTGTAAGTCTCTAAGTGCTAGACCTTCTGCAGGCACGAGAAGTGACAAAGCACAGGGCACATGTACAACCGGTTGAGCATCGAACCTTAGATGTCTTCGTTGCTCGAACTCTCCCCTAAATCCTGCATAAATTAATAATCTGTCTGGATTATGCTTCCCCAAATACTATGCCGTGCTCGTTTCATCCCAAGGTACTTCGGAACCCTTTGATTATCTATGAAGCCTGTTGAGATTTTGGGGCGCAGCCGGAGTCAGTACAGCCAAGCTACGTGGGCGCCAAGTGCTGAAGCCAGGCTGGATATGTTGAGCTGGTGAGATTAAATCCTAAGCCTTAAACCGTGGTCTTAAACTAGGCTTTTCTTGCACCCAGGGAAAGCTGAACCGATGCCTGGCGTTTGGCATTTGGACCCAAGATTTCTCTACCATGCGAAGGTGCGCAGAAACGCGGGTAAGACTCATCAGGCGCAAAACTGTCCGGAATAGGGTTTATAATAACGAATAATGGTCAGCGTCTGAGGGTTCTCATTATCTGAAATTCCCACACTCAGCACTCGGGCATGGCAAAGTCCAAAGGCCAAGACCGTCAACCAATCCTAAGCCTATCTTCATGGCTAGAGCTAGCTGGGGTCGCATTGTGGCCGACTCTAGCCAGCGCCCTCATGTTTGTTGTTGATCGTTCCAGTATTGAGGTCGAGAAGTCTAAGGATCAGGGGCAGTTCAGGATTGCGCTTCTACCCAGATGCTACAGAACAGTAGCTTCCGTAGTTAGGCTGAGTTCACTCTTTTTGGATAGTGTGTCGGTTCATGTTTTGGGAGGTCCAGTTCCTTGTTGAAAGGGGGGATCTGCACCAAAAACCACTTTTCTGCTCCGCATTCCAACGGGAGAGGAGTTCCGGCACGGGTAGGGTCGTTCGTGTATGGGTTTTCAGTTGCGAGAACTTTCGCAACTCCGCACTTGGAGATTCATGGGTAGTTACAAAAGGCGTTAAAAGTCTCCTAATAGGGGCTTTAAGTTAAAGCCCCTGGTCAACAGTTGGGGCCCTCAAAATCTGGAAACTCCAAATGCCAACCTCTGGAATCTAAAGCGAGGGCTCCCGAAACTCCCAAACCTGCTGAACAGTTGGGGCCCCCCAAAACTGGGAACTCCAGAGGCCTCCAAACAGTTGTGCTTTTGCTGGGGGTGTATATATAAGGAAAGTAGTTTCCCACTGTTACTGGGCGGGGGCAGATCCCAAGCTTTAACCATAGTTACCCTAATTATAACCCCCCCTTATAACCCCCATGAACCTCCAAGTAGACCCTAAACCCTGTACCCTTATAGAACCCCTATAGATCCCTTTGATACCCATGAACCTCCAAGCAGTAGAAGGCCGATGACTGTTGATCTTTCTGGTTGTTTGGGGTAGTCTGTGCAGTGAACCGCATGTCCTCCAGCCAGATAATAATATCAGAGTTTAGGACCTTAGCTTTAGGGCTTGGGATCTGGAGTTTAGGATAGCTACCGTCCTTAGGATTCCTTATCATGACTTCCTGATAAAGTCCTTGGCAAGCTAGGTGAATCAGGGCGGCAGGTGGTTGAGCAAACAAGGAACAACCATGGCAACAACAAGTGTGGCTTAGGGCTTAGGTTCAAATCTGGGTTTGTTTTTTAAAGCCCTAAACCCTAAACCCTTAGAGAGATTCAGATCTTGCTGCGGCCCTTAACCCTAAATCCTAAGCCTTGGCTGAGCGTTTGGATCTTGCGGCGGCCCTAGAGTAGGTAACCTTTAACCTTTTTGGGGGTAGTATAGCCCCTATAAAACCCTATAGAACGAATAAGGTTAAGTTTTGGTTCCCCATGATACCCGACAAGTAGGAGCATCGCGGGGAGCTTTGGAGTTAAGTCTGGAGATAGCAAAAGACCTAGGTTTTCTCGTTTGGAGCTTTGTACACAGGCTCGGGGCTCCGAGAAAGTTGCACTTGCAACAAGGGGTTTCGAGTTCAGGAGTTTCAGCTTATCTGGTTTTGCATTTGTTTTCACAGGTGCCTCAACCCTAAACCCTGGACCCTCAACCCTAAGCAACACTTCGGTGTCAAACAGTTTTGGTGAGTTGAAGCTCGCGTTGGAGATGTGCCTGCCCCAGGCAGCTTTAGCGCCGCTGTGCTTCTTTAAAGGGTATAAGGCTTAAGGTCTAAGTTACCATAACAGGGATCTACAGTGAATAATATGGTTTCTGTTCAGGTGAACCATAAACATCGTCAGCCCTAGACACAACTTGGTAAACATCTCACTTTCGGCCCAAGCACAACTGACATCCATTGAAGCGATGGATTTGTTCTTGAGGGCGGAGGGTTTAGATAAAGCCTGTGCGTTTCTCACTGATTGTGCCGCCACGTTTACCTAGTGACCTAGTGTACTGCCAATATGAATTACACCCTTTTTGCAGTTTATTCCGTTATTACAAGTGGTGCGGTTGTTATCGGTTTTTGAGCTGCTACGGACATGCAAGTAGTGGTCTCATTTATGAGGCAAAGTACTTCCTGCAGTGCTTTCGGGTCTATGCTTAATAGCTGTCACGGAAGGGATCACGACTTGGCACCTGCCGCACATGGACCGGCCACGCTCTACTGGAGGTTGCAGTGTGTTTTGTTCAGGCCTGGACGACATGCTGCCGAAGCTCTGCATACCCTGAAGCTTCGCATCGTGAACCCCATTTTAATTTTAAGGTCCCCGTATAAAAGTCGAAGTGTAGGAAAAGGGTACCCTTATCTTAAAGGGGCTGCTCGAAACTTAGGGGTTCAGGGTGTTGGGTTTCGGGGAGGGTTGCGGTTTTTTCTGGAGTTTGTGCCACCCTAAATGCCTAAACTTGCAAACCCAGGGTTTCTACAGGAACTATAGGTTCTAGGGGTGAATGTTTTGAGTTGAGGGGTTTTGCGGTTCTGGTGTACATGGTTTAGCGGTTGATTGATAGAAAGGCTGTTTAGCACAGAAACAGATATTTGTTCAGGGCTGCTTCGCGTAGTACTTTTGCCAAACCGGCTAGCCAAGAAGTGCGAGGTTGTTAGGAAGATGACGAGCCGTCGCTGCGCAATTATGGTCCTGATATTACAACAGTACATGCTCGTGGAAATGCAGATCCCAGATTCATAAACCCACTACCTCAAACGGGACTACGACAACGATCCGAACATTGAGGCTCTTAAAGACGTGAGTGCGCGAAGCAGGGGTCTACATGAATGAGTTTAAAGCAGGCTGAATCGAAGGTGGCAGCTACTGTGCCTGGACTCCTGTGCCACAGTGCTCACAAAATGAAAGTTCTACAACAAGAGAAGAGACCTTCCCACTGCACAGAGTGTGCGCATGAGATTTTTGACGAAATCCTGAACCCTAAACCCTAAACCGATACTGAGTGTTCAGATCCACTTGTGTGGGCGTTGCCGAAACCGAACAGAATTTCGTAAGATCCGGTCGCCATGGACATGGCGGCATGTGAGCCAATGGACGTGGAGCAGGAGGCACTTGGAGAGGCTGGGGATTCCTTTAAGGGCTTCTTTCGGGGATCTTTAAGGGTTCATTTAGGGACACACTTATCATCCCTATTCCTGAACCCCTTAAACCTAAACCCCTAAACCCCAAACCCCAGCCCCTAAACCCTCGGGTTCAGCTTTTGGGAGTCAAAAATTACCAATACTATGGTGGGGGCTCCTCATTACAATTACAAGGAAATATACCCAAAGCCCTATTCTAATTGGGTGGTTGTCGAAATCATGATCCCTGTTTGGGTGCCTATTATAATACGGCACCTACTACTTAGGGTACCCAAAAAGGGGGACCCTAACTTTCACAACCACCCAATTATATAGATCCCTTTTAGAACCCCTGAAAGGAGCCCCCCTTATAATATCCCTTTAAAGGAAGCCTTAGAATATCCCCTTATAGTATCCCTTTAAAGGAACCCCAGGGTTCCTTTAAAGGAACCCTAGGGTTCCTTTTAAGGGAACCCTAGGGTTCTGTGGGAGATGGAGGCGCTGGGAGAGGTCGTCTTGCTCCAGACGCAGCTGAAGATGCACGGCACACCAGTGAGGCCTACCCTCATGCAGGAGCTTCCTGCCCGTGCCTTTTTTTTAGGGTTTTAGGGTTTAGGGTTTTAGGGTTTTAGGGTTTTAAGGTTTTAGGGTTTAGGGTTTCGGGTTAGGGTTTGAGGTTTCGGGTTTGCTTGAAAAATAATGTGGGGGGTTTCCGAGAATAGGGGACCCTAAGTACTGTAGTAGGATCCTTATTGTAAGGACCCCAAAAAACGATACCCCCCTATTTTGTTTCGCGTGCAGACTGATCAGTGAATGGTTAAATGCCTATTTCAATTAACGGGTACACGAATAAGCAAGTGAACAAACGTATATGTATAAATATGCATCCATATATTTATATAAACATACATATGCACACACACACACCTTCACGGCACATGTGTTGCATGTGCATAGTCTTACGAAGGAGTTGTCTCTAACGGCCCTCCAACAACAGCAAAGGCTGGATGTTGGTCCTATTCTGACGATGGTGTCCGCTCAGCTTCAGCATCCGATACCGCTCTTCGCATTGACGGTGGGGCTGGTGGTGCTCGCCGCCATGTTGTGCGGGATGCGACGGTGTTTGCAGTCCGGCATTACCCCACAGCCGCCACAAACAGAAGGTATTAAGCTTGGAATCTATGGAATCTTGCTGACGCAGACTCTGAATGCATTAGCCACCATGGTGGTTTTACCAACCCTGCCTTTCTTCGCGATGACACTGGGTGCGACAGCATTGGAGGTGTCTCTCATGAACTCTGCATATAACCTAGCTCAGATGTTCTGCTCCCCGCTGTTGGGCGTACTATCCGACCGCTATGGGCGAAAGCGAGTTATGCTGGGAGGCATTTGCATCCAAATGATCTGCAACACCTTCATGGTGCCTCGGCTCGATGTTCTCTGGTGCTGTGTGTTCGAGATAGTGCCATAGGGTGATAACGGCGGGCACAACAAGAGTGTCCCAGCATCTTCTACGAGAGACTCGACTGTATGGCTCTTTCAGCAAAATGGGGAGCTCTGATACCGTACCCCAAATCGTAGGAGCATAAACCCCTAAACCCTAAACCCCTGAACCCCTAAACCCTAAAGCCTAAACCCCTAAACCCCTAAACCCTAAACCCATAGTCTTTTTCACATGTGCATCGCAAGAAGGAGCCTAAGAAGGGACCCAGGGTTTCGAATCCACCGGTATTCGTCAGAATGATAAGGATCCAATCGCCGGATCCCACGAACGTAGGAACCTGATTAAGAAAAACCCTAGGCCTATAACCCCAAAATACGAGTAGTAGGATTCATATCAGGAACCCGAATGAAAGCCCAAGGTTTCTTAATCAGGTTCCTACATGTCTCGAGACCCCTAATTTCAAACACTCCTTTCGTTCAAGGCCCTAGCATTGGGTTCGCGACTTTTCCCCGAGCACATACAATATGTCACCCTATAAACCTTAATCCTGGCGTTCTTTTGGTTGGCTCTTAGGGCTTTAACTTTTTGGGCTTCTATATGAAGCACAATAAGGAGGCTAAAAGTTTAACTTTTTGGAGAGGTTCGGAAGACAGCCAAGTAATCATAAGGCCTAGCCACTACAGTAAACCCTAAACCCCCAAGCCCAACCTACACCCAACCCTGTAAGTCACTGGAAGTCCTCACCCTACTAACCCAAAGGGTCCTATGTACCGATATAGTAGAATGGAGGGTTTCCATATCAGGAATTGCCATTTTGACTTAGGGAAGTATCCCCCACAACAGTACATAGGACCCTTTGGCCTAGTACTATAGTCTCCTTAAGAACTTTTTTGTTTTGTTCATATAAAACCCCAGAGAATTATAAAACAAACATGTTTTTTTCGTTATGGTTCTAAGGGGGGGCATAGACTAAGGCGCAATCCAGCAGTCTGACCCAGTTGCTGCTGGCTCGCATGGCTGTTGGCATGGCCCTGAGCACCGGTCCGGTCGAGATGGCTTCTTGGCGGTTTAGGATTTAGGGTTTAGGGTTTAGGGAGTTCAGGGTTTAGGATTTAGGGTTTAGCGTCTAGGGAATTCAGGGTTTAGGGTTTAGGGAATTCGGGGTCTAGGATTTAGGGTTTAGGGTTTAGGGAACTGTAGTCTTCCTCTTTTCCTTCTGATGGACAATAGTTAGGGCCCTATTCGGGCACGTTCCAATAACCTAGAGGAGCAGCATTGCTACTTCAATCAGGGTTCTGCTTGCGGTGTAGTTTTGTTTGTTTTAGTGTTTCGAGTTTTCGAAGTGTGTGTTTCGGGGTTTTGCTAATTTATGTCATAAAGGAGCTAAGGCTCTTACACGTTCATAAACACCCTGAGGTAGGAACCTGCTTAAGAAACCCCGGCTCTATAACCCCAAGATACTAGGATTCACATAGAGACCCCTAATCAAGACCCAAGGTTTCTTAATCAGGTTCCTACATTAACCCCACTAGGTTCCTAAGTGGTGCCCGTTTGCCCTTTCATTTTCGCGTCCCCTGTCTAAAACCGAATAGTAGGAAACAGGGTACCCTTGTCACAATGGGGCTACTCAGGAACCTAGTATTGCTAAACCGTAAGCCCTAAACTTCATACCCTAAACCCTTTTTAGGAATTACTCCTACTTAAGTTTAGACCGGTCGGGGTGCCTTGTTATGAATAGAGTATAGTTGAAAAACGGTCCCCAAAACCCTACTCTAATTATTAAGGCCCCGATAGTAACACTTCGACCCCACAAGCGAGGCTTGCATCATGGGTTAGAATGGGCGTTGGGGCCCCTTTTACAGTATATTTGGAATATTGTTGGTAATTATTTAGGCTTCTATCGTAACCTTCATGCACCAGAAGCCCCGTAAACCCTAAACCCTTCTGCCTTAGAAGGGGCCCCCACCCTGTAATAGTGGTATAATAGGAATATAATCGGGCCTTGATATAATCCTTACAGTCACCAGTACAGGGTGGGGGCCCCTTTTCTAACTTCTGCCCCAAAAGCCCCCTAAACCCTTAAACCCTCTAAACCCTAAACCCCTAAATCCCTAAACCCCTAAAACCCTAAACGCTAAACCCCTAAACCCCTAAACCCTAAACCCCTAAGCCCTAAACCCCTTCTATCCCCGAAGCCAGGCTTACATCATGGACTTCCTGCGCTCCGAGGAGGAGCTCAGTCGCGTTCTGTCTCTGCAGCGAGTCATGACTTCCGCCGGAGCGCTGGCCGGTGACCTGCGCTTTGAAGTTAGGGTTTAGGGTTTAGGGTGCGCTTTGAAGGTAGGGTTAAGGGTTTAGGGTGCAAGATGACGTAAGGGTTTAGGGTTTAGAGTGCGAGATGAGAGATGAAGTTAGGATCTAGGGAGAGGATTTAAAGATTACCTCAGTTGGAATTGGAATGGAACCCTAAACCCCTAAACCTCTAAGCCCTAAACCCTCTTAACACGTTTCGGAACTTAACAAGTTTCATAGGTTTTTAAAAACCTATTTCTTAAACCAAATTCTGCCGGTGTTAGCCAGTTCAGTTCAGCGCTCTAAACACATTGATGCATTGTTTCCGTGGTGCTCGATCTTCGACTAACAAACCATGGCCAAGTAAGGTCCGCTGGTGGCCCGCACGTTTGACAAGCTGCATTTCAAGACGCTGTGCCTAGGCGGGGCGGCTATTTGATATGGCTACAAATCCATAATGTGGTGTTAGCAGGTGTGACAATGATTGTGATGGGTTTCTTAACATAGAGGTACTTTATTGTCAGGGGTCCGTATGATAGGGTGTTAGGGTCCCCCCGTTGGAAACTTCCACCTGAGGGAAATGGTTGCACGGATGTGTTTGCCGGGGCGCTTTGAACATCACAGAAGGGCACGTACCCCAACCCCTGTACCCTTGGGAGAGCAAGCCTGGAAAAGAGAAACCCCCAATCCCTTGACCCTTAACCCCAAAGCCTCTTGACCCTAAACCCTAAACTTTTTTAACCTGAAACCAACATCGGCTATTGAAGAGGATCTTGCTTATAGATGCCTACAAAACCGAGTCCCGAAGCCCTCAACCCCGTAGGGCCCTAAAACCCTGAGTCGGACCTGCTTGAGAATTAAACTCGGAGGTGTGGTCGGCGTCAATGTGCTGAATCTGATCATCGGCTCCGTTCTATGGGAGGATGCAGCTACTGGGCCATAGAGTAGCATACTGTAAAATACTTGCTTGACATGTTCCTTGAAGGAGCCAATATACCCTAAACCCTAAACGTCCTGTTTCATTCTGAAAACCGCAAGTACGATGATTTCTTTACCGGTGACTTTAAAGCTCAGGCCAAGACGGAGGGCAGAGACAGGAAGAAGCCCATCCAGGTGAGCTGTTTTGTAGGGCCCGGGTGGATGGGACTTCGGGGTTGCAAAAAACGCGGGTTTCAGGGCCCCTAAACCCTACACCGGGGTTTAGGGTCTGGGGGTTGAGGGTTTAGGGATTTAGGGTATAGGGTGTAGAGTTTAGGGGTTTAGGGGTTTAGGGCTTTTCGGGGTTGAGGGGTTTTGGGGCTCTGGGTGCTCGGGGGTTCTGGATTTAGGGCTTAGGGTTTAGGGCTTAGGGTTTAGGGTTTAGGGTATAGGGTTTTGGGTTTAGGGTTTAGGGCTATAGCTTTTGACCCCCTGTCAGAGCCGCGGTGACTCATATCTCTGCTCCCACGCGGATGCGAGCTAGGAGTTTGTCATAGTGGTCTTTGACAACGTCTAGTCCGGGGTTCAGGAGCTAAGGAACTGTGGTGTTGAGGTTTACAGAGATGAGACTCAGATGCCCAAAAAACTCCTAAGCCGCGCATCCCAGTTCCGTAAACCCCTAAACCCCTAAACCCCTGAACCTCTAAACCTCTAAACCCTAAACCTAAGGACCTAAACTTGAAACCGTAGAATGCGGAACACCCAATCTGCCCTTCTCCCTCGCCCAAAAGGTCGAGCAGGACGAAGACAACGATGCAGCGGAAAAGTCTATAAGTGACTGGCTTGTTGTTTTGAGTTTTGGGTTTAGGGATTTGGGGTTTAGGGTTTAAGGTTTTAGGGCTTAGGGCTCAGGGTTTAGGGTTTTCGGTTCGGGGTCTACGGAGTCTAGGATTCATCAGATTGCTTCCACTTGCTAGGTACCACATTGGGTACCAGCACCTTCCCTCTGCCCTTAAACAGTCTGTAGTGACTTCAATGGTCTTACTTGGAGGTTCATGGGTAGTTATAAATGGGGTTGTAAGTCCCCTAACACGGGTTATAACCATAGCTACCTTAATTATAACTCCACTTATAACTACCCATGAACCTCCAAGTAGTAGTAGAGTCGGCAACCTTTAACTTTAACCCTTTTGGGGGGACTAACCCCCCATATAACCTTGCAGGTTACCCGCTAGCCCCCCAAGGATGCTGGACGAGTAAGAAGTTCAGGGTTTAGGGTTTAGGGAATTACCTATAGTATCCATTGTAGTTCTTGTTTTGGTTAACCAAAAGACTATATTATAGGATCCTAACCGTAGAATTGGTTAATCAAAAAAAGGAACTACGGTGGAGACTTATAGGTAGGCTCCGCCATGATTCTAACATAACATACCCCCCAAAACCCTATTCTAATTATTAACACCCCCCCATATTTGGTTCATATACAACCCAAGAGAATCCTAAATACTTGTCTTTTCGTGGTTCTAGCGGGGGCATAGAGAATTAGGCTCCTCGAAACCCCAGAGATTCCAATATCCCGTAGTTAAGGAATACACCTAAAATTATAGTAGGATCCCCGAATTTGACTTAAGGTATATTCCTTAATTCAGGCATATTGGAGTCTCTGGGTACCCTAACCCTATAGATCCCTTATAGATCGCTTAAAGGAACCCTTATAGATCCCTTTAAAGGAGCCCCTTATAGATCCCTGTAAAGGAACCCTTATAGAACCCTTTTTGGAACCTTATTGGAGCGTCTGGGAAAGAATCAAGGTGAGCAGCTCAAGGCGATGTTTGCGAATCAAGCTGCTTGCGGCAACTGGTCTCCAAAGAAGAGGGTTGTTTAGGGTTTAGGGGTTTAGGGTTTAGGGTTTAAGGGTTTAGGGTTTAGGTTTAGGGTTTAGGGTCGACCTTATCCACTAAACCATCGGTTTTTGTTTGCAGGGTCCCCTTAAATTGATTATTATCAGGGCTTATGATAAGAAGCTACGAAAAGTAGCTTGAGGTAGTCACAGCTACAACTTGGGGTGGATTTAGGCTGCTGGTTTCGGGCTCACCGTGGTTTTCCTGGCTCAGAATGCGGTTTTAGGTTAGAAGCTGCCCCCACCCTGTAATTGTGACTATAAGAATTATATTAGGGCCCTCTTATAGTCCTATTATACCACTATTACAGGGTGGGGGCCCCTTCTAAGGTTTAGGCTTTGCTTGAGTTTAAGAAGCATCTATTTTGTTGGTCCGGGCACCCAAACCTTAGCCCCGAACCGCTTAGGTCCTAAAAGGGGTTAAGGCCTCAAGTTTTTCTATATCACACTCCCTAGCACATTTTAGAAGGGGCTTTGTCTGGCACTACTTCGTCTTTCAGAAATTCTAAAGCTGTTCAGGGTTTCAAGCAGCAGTCGAGTTTTTGGTGCAGGGTTATTAGCAGGGGGCTGGAAAACAGCAATACTGCTTCATGGAATATTAGTATCATCGTATTACATACCCGCCTATATCATATATCCTTCTTATTCCAAGGCGCAAGTACGTAGACTTGACTCGAGGACTGTGTGTAAATTCTTGGGTTCCGAAGCACCTGTGCCCCCGGTAAAGCAGATTTTTTTGACGTGGACCTGAATAGTTAGTAATAGCAGCCTTTCTAGGTCCCTATGGCCAGCACGTTACATTTGAAGTTATATAGGGGCTTAAATAGTTCCCAGTACGCTTTTGGGGTGGTTCCGTGTTATGAATATAGTATACTGGGCCCCAAAACCCTGTTCTAATTATTCAGGCCCCAGTAGTATGCACAACCCGGCAGAACCCTAGTCCAGTAATTCACGCTTCTGCAGCACGATGGCGAGAGCCAACAACCCAGAGACTCCATTATCCCTTAATTAAGTAGTAGGATCCCTAAGTTGATTTGAGGTGTATTCCTGAATATAGGAGTCTCTGGGTACCCTAAACCCTATAGATCCCTTCTAGATCCCTTCAAAGGAACCTTATTGGAGTCTCTGGGAAGAAGATAAGGCCTGCTTCTGGTGTCCTTTGTCTACGCATTGGGCTTTGCTATTGGGGATGGCCCAGAGATGGTCTTCTTCAAGGACCCCTCGGGGTTTTCAAGAAAAGGCACAGAGCCTGTGGCACGGCTTTTGAGGGATTGTCCGATGTTGGGAATTTGGTGCTGAGATGCAGCTTGAGGAGAACCCTCCCTGTATAGCTGAAGTCCTGAAGTCCTTACAACACATCGAGCTTGCTCCAAGGCGTCCTTTGCAACAACGATTTCGGGCTGAGCATGTCTCAGAATCAGGAAAGGTTCGGGGTCCATTCTACTGGTCTGAAGCGTCATAGGCACATCCATAAGTACACGTGACGAGCCTTATGCTCCTTCCTCGTCAGTATTTGGGCTGTGCAGCTGAGGGGTCTGAAGCCTCCTTGTGAAACCCTAAACCCTAAACCCTAAAACTTGCCTTTTAGAAGATTCCTTGATTATTCTGGTTCCTGTACCTAAGTCCTTGAACAGGCAGGTTACTTGGGGATAAGGGGGACCAAGCTCCTGCACGTTATATATATATATATATATATATATACCTACCCTATCACGTCCTCCACTTCAGAAAGCTGCAAAAGAGTTGAGCGCCCAAATGCCACGCCCTAAACCCGATGAAAACTGAAGAATTCCGATGAACCCCTGCACGTCGAAACCCCAAGCCCCGTTTACCATACATAAGCTGTTTTTCAAAGCTCCAATAAGAAATTGAACTGCCGCCCCATGAACCCCTTTGTAGAACCTGCGAAGCCACGAAGCCCAGAGCAGCTAAAAGAGAGGACCGCTTCGGCTTCGGCAAGGAGCATGCCTGCGTCTTCTACCTGTTGACCAATGTGTCAACTCTGGTACTTTGCCTGATTACTTGGAGCTTCATGGGTAGTTATAAATTCGGTTATCAGTCCCCCAATAGGGGTTATAACCATAGTTACCTTAATTTTAACCCCACTTATATCTAGCCATGAACCTCCAAGTAATTTAGTATCTAGCGGCCATACGGACCAGACTGAGGTTCTAGGGTCCATCATTGTATAAGTAGACGCTATTAGAGGACAGTGGAGGAAGTTCGTGTCTATCGTTGTAAGTATAAGTATACCAACATGCAATGACTATTAGAGAATAGTGGATTGGTTCTTCGTGGTCTTGAGATTTATTCAGGGTTTAGTGTCAAGTTGTGGGCATTCAGGGTGTGAAGCCACAGCTTTTTAGGGGCTTTGGAGACTCGTGCCGACGGGTTTAAAACTTCATAGGGTGCCTGAGTTGATTCACCGGTAGCCACAAGAAGCCTTCCTGGTAGACATCTGGACTCCCCAACACCCTGGCTAGGGTTTAGGGTTCCTAAACCATAAACATACCCAAACCATCTGCCCTAAACCCAAGAAACCCTGCGACTACCCGTTGCTATGGCCCGAGTACCAGCTATTCAGGCCATTGAAACATCTCAAAGCTCGTCGAGGCTCTAGACTAAATGAACATGAAGAAGCCCTGAACCCCAAAACTAAACCCTAAATTCTCGAAAAAAATGGCTAAATCGAACAGGCTCTTGGGGCCCATTATACTATAGCAAAAAATGAACCCCCAAAGTAGTAGCCTAAGGCATAAACCTAGGCTGGCCGTTTGCAGGCATGCAGCTGCCGTAGACCAACGCACACATTACTTATAGTTAACCTCTATGGTCTATCGGTGCCAAGCACCTATATAATCTTGTGTAGGCTAACGTGCTCACCACGCCAGGTGTGTTCTGCATGGGTCCCTGCCCTCTTGACGAATTTTGGCGCGCTGCCGCTTTGCATTGCCGGTGCTTTGGCCTTGTTGTTTATAGACCCTGCAAACTCATCATTTTTTCATTGTGTTGCAAAACCTTGTTATCGCGGGACCCTGAGCATAAACCCCGGTCGTCCCACATGTAATGTGAAAGGCACCCAAAAAAACATCTACGAAGAAGCCCAAAACTCTTACAGTTACCTTCAGAGCAGCCCATAAAGTAAAAGCCAGAAAGTTGGAATATGATAATCCTAAGCCCTTTATGGTAAATTATAAGGTATCCTACCCTGAAACCATATTCCAACTTTCTGGAGTAGCCCTTCCAGTAACACCAAGCCCTAAACCCAAACTAGGAGCCCTGACCCAAAGCCCTGCACTCGAAACCCTAAACCCACCCACGGCTGCCCTTGCAGTAGACCTACACCTTACACCCTAAATAGCAACCCCTATAATATAGGGGCCTTAATATTAATAATTAGAGCAGGGTTTGGGGGATCATTATACTTTGTTTGTAATAAGGAACCCCCAAAACAGTATTGGTAATTATTTAGGCCCCTACATTAGCAGCCTTAAGTCGCCCTTGTCAGAGGAACGGTTGGTGGTTCCATTGCCTCGCTGCTGCTTGTGTTCGGCCCGACTGCCCTCTGGGTGCCGTACCTTTGGCTTAGGGTGTAAGGGTTTAGTAGGCAGTTCGGGATGTTCCCCTTTCAAGGTTTGTACGGAATTGCGTTTACGGTTCCCGTACGGGATTTTATGAGAATAACTAGGTGTTTACGGAGTTCTGAGTGTCTAGTGCAACCCCTCGAAACCTTTCAGGGAGTTTTTACAAGATCTCTCACGGAACTTCGGGTTCGCGAGATCCGGACCCTCCAGGTGTCGCTTCACGGAGGTCTGGAAAGCTAGAGGTCTGCATTTTGGCATCTAGGATGAGGTATCCTACCAATAACGGGTAGGCTGAAAGAGACCATTCCTTCAGCTGTCGCGAGAAAGGCCCTAAACCCTAAACCCTAGCACCCTAAACCCTAAACCCTCGGCCCCGAAACCCTAAACCCAAGGCCCCAAACCCTCAACCCTAGGGCCCTAAACCCTAAGGTATGCTTTCGGCATTACCATGGTTGGCCTCTTCGGCACCATGATTGGCATGGGCTTCATGCACTTGGTCAGGGACCCCTGGATCTGAATGAGTACGCTTTGGGCAAGTCTCGGTTAGCACAGACCCGGGTATACCATTAGGTACTTCGGTAGATGATATAAACCCTGCATGGCCCGAAGTAAGGAATATACCATAATTCCCATAGTTTAGGGTCCTTAAGGTAATGCAGGATTTATGTTATCAACCGTTGGGCTTAGGGAAAAGTAGTGGTATGTCCGGTACAGCTGTGTAGAAAGTGAGTAGTTCCGGGGCACAAGCTCATTCTTGTGGTCCTTGTTTCATGGACCCCAAGGAGGCCATGTGTGCCTTAGAGTGGCGGGGGAGAGCTGTAGTCGGGTTAAGTTTAGGGTTTACAGAGGCTGGCGCTTTCTGTTTTGAGCTTTCGCATGGTGCTTTGTCCCTCGCTCCAAGGCACTTTAACACCTGTGCAGGGCTGCGGCTTGGGGTGGGGCTAAGGCGGCTAAGGATTCAGGTTGCGGCGCAAACAACCACAACCCGTGGAAACCCTGCAACACCTTACGAAACCCTGACGCCTGAACCTTACAAGGCCCTACTACCACGCCGGATCCCATAGGAAAGAACAGTTACAGTATGCAACCCATCAGGACTTTCAGCCACTATGGGAGTTTCCGGAAATAGGGGACCCTAATATAGTACCCTAAATAGTAGGATGCTTATTATAAGGACCCCAAAATAAGATCCCCTCAAGTGGGGAGGGGACTTCAGACCCCGGTCTGCAGACCAAATAGGCCGAAGGTCTGAAGTGGGTCTGGGACCAATCCAGACCCCCGGCAGGGTCAATCCAGACCCCCCGAAAAAAACGCAGTAACTTTGCATACAAAACATTCAGACGAAATGACGCACCGCCCGACATCGCGTGGCGGCGGGGGGTGGGGGGTGGGGGTGTTGCAGAATAGCATTGCTTGACGGGCCTGGCCAAGTCCTCGTCAGCAACCGGGTGGCAGATCGGGGGCGATGTCAAGATCTGTTCCATCCAGAAACCTCAAACGCAACGACCCCAAACCCAGAAACCCTGAGGCCAGAAACCCCAAACCCATAAATCCTAAACCCGGCAACCCAAGACCAGAAACCGGAACCCCAGAATCCTAAACCCAGCAACCCCAAACCCGGAAAACCCTCAAACCAGAAACCGTGAAGCCAAGAAACCCAAACCCAGAAATCCTTAACCCAGACACCCCGAAACAAGAAACCCTGAAGCCCAAGAACCCCAAGCCCAGAACCCGAACCCAGAAACCCCAAAACAAGAAACTGTGAAGCCAAGAACCCCCAACCCAGAAAACCCCAAACCCAGCAACCCCAAACCCAGAAACCCTGAAGCCAGAAACCCCGAAACCCCAAAACCAGAAACCGTGAAACCCAGAATCCTAAACCCAGCAACCCCAAAATTCAGGGACATTAAACCCTGAAGCCAGAAACCACAAACCCAAAAATACCAAAGCCATAAGCCCCCCAGCCAAGAAACCCTGAAGCCAGAAACCCCAAACCCAGAAACCCCAAACCAAGAAACCCTGAAGCCAGAAAACCACCACCCAGAAACTGCGCACAAACAAAGCTCGACGAGCATATCGGCCACAGTCATGGACGGGGGGAACGGGTCGCCCGGCCACCAAACCGGTCCCAAGGAGCGACATGCTGAAGGTGTAGCAATGTAGCAAGTCCAACGGAACTATATATTTCATTGGACTTAAGCATCAGAACCCCGAAGCCCAGAACCCACAAGCCCGAAAGCCCTGAAACCAGAAATCCTCAAACCAGAAACATCAACAAACCCTTTTTTGCAGAAGCCCTAAACCCAGAAACCCCAGAAATCACAAACCCAGAAGCCCTAAACCCTCAGCTTCGAAACGTCCACAAACGCTAAACACAGAAGGTTGAAAGCCAGAACCCGTCAACCCAGAAACCCTAAAACGTTGAAGCCTGAAAGCTGCATTAGAGCCAACAACATCCAGAAACCCTAAACCCTTGAACGCAGAAACCCTAAACCCGTAATCCCTTAGATCCTAAACCTAAGCAGAAGTCGTAACCCTAAAGAGAAAACCACAATCCTAAACCCCAAACCCTCGTGTCGAAACCCCAGCCCCTGTGGAATATAGTTTCCAAATCCTACAGCGTAAACCGTCAATCCGAGACCGAATCGGGTCTGTGAAGCTGGGGCGGGGGCAGGGGGGGAACGGGTCGCGGCCCTTCTCGGCACGCTGTAGCGCCTGCGGTTAACGTCGTAAACTGTTTTGACTCACCCAAGTCCCAACAGTAGAAAAGAGCGAGGGGGGGAACGGGTCGCGTTCCGGCTGTTGCTGCTTCTACTGCTACACCTGCGGCTGCGGCTATGCGAGCTGCGCGGCTACGGCTACGGCAGCGGCAACTGTGACCACTGCTTCTGCTACGCCGACGGCTACTGCTACTACTGCTGTTACGGCCACTGTTACTGCTGCTGCGCTAATGCTACGGCTAGTGCTACCCAGAGGCGCTACAAAACCCAGAAACATCCAGAAACGTTAAGCCCACATGCCTTGTACCCAGAACCCCTGAACCCAGAAACCCTAAACCCCTGAAGCCAGAAAGCCAGAAACATCCAGAAACCTTGAATAGAAACTCTAAGCCCAGAAGCCTTGTATTAACCCAGAAACCCCAAGCCCTGGACCCAGAAATTCGAAACCCAGAAGCCCTAAACAGAA
Organism: Symbiodinium sp. CCMP2592; assembly: GCA_905221615.1. NCBI lineage: Eukaryota > Dinophyceae > Suessiales > Symbiodiniaceae > Symbiodinium > Symbiodinium sp. CCMP2592. The sequence continues at coordinate 813,069 of CAJNDT010002524.1, forward strand.
ACATCAACCCAGAAGCCCGAAAAACCCTGAAACCAGAAACCCAGAAACCCCAGAGACGGTGGCTCGAAATGAACTTGGCACCCACACTTCAGGAGTACCATACCTGATGGTGCACGTGCTCGACAGTCAGACGACCCAGATTAAGGGGGAAGACAAAGAACGTTCAGGAAACGCATCTTTCATTTCTTGTGCCTGACAGCATGCGGAGCACATAGGGGGATGTCAGTAAATGAAGTTTACCTTTTTCGCGCCCCCCTCCACAAGAACTGAGCACGGCACCGGTAACCCAAGCAGACGGTTCTTTTGGAGAAGAGTGTCTGTGGCCTTATTTTAGCAAAAGAACGGCGTCCAAACGCCTGCGGAAACCCTCCTACCCGACGTCTCCATTAGGGGATGGGGCGAAAGGGTTGGCGGGTGTTCAATGCTGTTGTTTCCGGAAGCCGCTATTCCGCAAGCATCGCCAAGAATATCACCAGGATGCCCCCAACGGACCCCAAACTCAAAATATCATGCGTCAAGACAGACAGTTTGAGACAGCCGGAACAGAAACTCATCAGTGCCACTGACTTCCCGCATCGAGCCCGAAACCGACACAAGCAGTATGTGGATCCAGGGGTTGGAGATCTCTTGGGGTCTGAACTGTGTTTTGGCCGCGGGGTCTGGATTGCTCCGGCGTTTTGAATCACAGCACTCGGGCCTCTGCTATCCAGACCCAGCGAAAAGGTCTGGATTGACCGGTGCCGAGGCAGACCCCCCCCCACTTGACCCTATAAAATAAGGTACCCTTAGTTTTCGGAAACTCCCATAGTTTACGCCCTTCCCCCCCCCCCCGAAAGTACGTCTGATGGCCCGACACTTATAACAGGCTGTTCTTCTACATACTGTTGGGTCCAGTTCGGGTTAGGCATCTTTTGACATTCTAGTTTGTAAGTTGTTACTACAGAAACTGTAGAGGAACTGGTTAAAGATGAAAGTATCTACCGGGTACCATGGGTGCTAGAAGATGACGAGGGGCGGGATGCAAGGATTGGTTGGTTGATTTGATTGGGGTGGTTGTCAAAATTAGGGTCCCTTTTCGGGTCCCTACTATAGTACGGCACCCAATATTGAGGGTACCCAAAAAGGGACCATAATTTTGACAACCACCCAATTCATTTGTTGATTGGTTGGTTGGTTGATTCGGTTGATAGAACGATTGCCTGATTTATTGTATGGGTTCCTGCGTTTGTGACTCCTTTGGAATGGTGCGGCCATGAGTTGCTGGCAAAAGGCTTCATCTCCTCGCGCAGGGAAACCCTGCTCCGAATAGGATTCGAGCTGACCTGTGTTGTGGCAACTCTATAAACCTTAATGCCTCAAACCCCTAAATCTCAAAAGCCCTAAGCCCCTAAACCCTAAACCCTTAAACCTCTAAACCCCTAAACCCTCAAACCTCTAAACCCGTAAACCCTATACCCTAAATCCTCAAACCTGAGCCCTAGTGTGCGGGGCCTCTCCAAGGAGTATTGCCCGGAGGATCTCATGGGAACTATGTTTGGTCTACAGAGTCTGGGCTTTGGAGTACCATACGGTTGATGATATAAATCCTGCATTATCTTAAGGACCCTAAACTATGGGAACTATGGTCTATTCCTTATTATGGGTAATGCAGGATTTATATCATCAACCGTACTTCCATCCTTTTTGGGGACCTGATAGGGTTTCGGGCGTAAGGGAACCATTGTGAAATCAAAGTCTATATGGGAGTTTCCGAAAATAGGGGACCCTAATATAGCACCCTAAATAATCGGATCCGTATTAGAAGGACCGCAAAATAAGGGTACCCCCTCTTTTCGGAAACTCTAAACCCTAAGCCCTTTATAGAACCCTTATAGATCCCCTTAAGGAACCCTTATAGATCCCTTTTTAGGTACCCCTAATTTTCGGAAACTCCCTCATATGTTTTGCCTCCTGGTTACTTGAAAGCTGAGGAGTTCTCTGAATGGGGCCGCGGGTGCTTTGGCGCCGCCCTTTGGTGGTTGGCTGTACCACCTGAACATCTTTCTGCCATTCCTCTGTACTTCTGCCTCCTGCGCTCTTACCGGCCTGCTAACTTGGTCAATCTCCGGGATCGTTTTCTTGCTTTTCGTGGTGTGGGCACGCTGATAGTGTAGAAGGAAGCCCGTAGAATGAAACCTTTTCCCGTCCTTCCTGCAGAGTCCAAGGCTATATGAGACTGCTATGCCAAAGTCGGTGAAGGAGACCGTGACCAAGACTGAGATCGTTGAGGCCCATGCTCAAACCTCGTTGGCCCTAAGCCATAAACCCTTTAGAGTTTAGGGTTCAGGGTTCCCAATCCCTGAGCCCTAACCTCCTTTTGCCTTACAACCCTAGGGCACTACAATGACTCCTCGAGCCCTCAACCATAAAATGGCCCCGAGCTCCTACATGGGAGTTTCCGAAAATTAGGGGTACCTTCCCTATAATAAGGATCCTACTATTAAGGGGGTTATATTAGGTCCCCCATTTTCGGAAAGCCCCACATAGCCCCCAGCCCAAAAGAGCCCTGAGCCGTAGAGCTCTGGACCTCCGCTCTCCCCTGCTTTGTGCTTGGGTTCATGGGTAGTTACAAGGGTTCCTTCAAGGGTCCCTTTAAAGGGATCTATAGGGATTTAACAAGGGTATAGGGTTCATGGGTAGTTATAAGTGGGGTTATAAGTGCCCTAATATGGGTTATGACTCGAGTTATCCTACTTATAACCCTACTTATCCACCCATGAACCTCCAAGTAGAGGTGCTCTATGTCGCCTAGTAAAGCCCTAAACTCTCAGAACCTCGCACAGTTCCAGGACCCGTGTGAAACCGCAAGGTCAACCATCATAGCCCCTACTGTACCATAAACCCTACTTCATGTACTAGACTCCTATAGAGTCTAGACCCTAAACCCCATAATTTATAGTAGGAATAGTAGTAATCGTAACAATAGTAGCCTTGACAGATCAACACATGAGTACGATGCTCTCGAAATGACCTTGTCGCAAGATACTGTCGCCCACACGCTATTCCACAGCAAACCCAGAACCCTTAAGCCTAAACCGACTCCCTCATCCCGAAACCCTATAATCCCTACTTGGAGGTTCATGGCTAGTTATAAGGGGGGTGATATTTAGGGTAACTATGGTTATAACCCCTGTTAGGGGACTCCTGTGTAAAGCCGCAACTCCCCTCTGAGGCCGTGGTGCACCGGAAGGCAACGAAGATGACTCGAAACTCCACCTTTGGCAGGCCCATCTACCACGAATCTCGGCCTTTTGGGTGCCTACAATGAGGGTTCAGTGCTTAGGGTCTGCCTAAGGTTGAGTGGATGTGGGGGTTTATACCACGATGCTGGGCCTCTACTGCTGGTATGTCTAGGTTGCAGAGGGTTGGAATTCGATCTGGGGACTCAAATATTAAGGCTTTTGGGCCCAAAGACCATACTATATAAGCCTTTTGGGCTGTTTTGATCCCTAGGGTTTGTCGATGTTCGCTTTCCTAGGTTCTAAGGTTTTGGTCAGACGAGGCGTTAAGCTTCTGGTTGAGCGCTGAGGGGTTACTTGGTCCTTCGTTGAGAAGTGTTGTGTACGGAGTTTCAGGTTCATTTCTTTCAAGTTATTCGTGTTTATAGTGTTTGAAGCACTCCTTGAATTGCAAGCTTACTTCTAGGGCTTAATTAGGGTGTACTGGCAATGCTGACCCGACGCGTGCTGAGCAAGACCTTAGCAGTAGCTCCAATATGCTTTAATTCAGAGCATACCTTAAATCATATTAGTAATTTAAGGTATATTCCTGAAATAAGGGTTATTGGAGTCTCTGCCGCCGGAGCAGCCCAGGACAAGAGTTTCATCATACAGGTCTGTACCAACGAGCTCAGCTTCTTGCCATTGATTACCAGCTGCTTGTGACACACAGCTTATCCAAAGCTGCACCCACCTACCATGTTCAGAGTCTTATCCCAGAAATGAGGGATGATAACGCGAAAAGCCTATGCAACCATAAACCCAATTAGACAAAAACAACAAAAGGCCTGTGAAGCTCAACACAAACTCTATTACAAACTCGCGTAACAGAATGCCCGGATGTAACGCACCCATGGACCTGCAGGCTTCATGTCCTTCGTAGGGGTTTAAGGTTTACAAGCTTTAGGGTTTCAGAGGTTGGGGGTTTGGGTTTAGGGCTTAGAGGTTTAGAGCTTTAAGGGCTTAGGCGTTAAGGAGCTACAGTTTAGGTGTTTAGGGGTTTAGCTTAGAGACTTTGGGGCTTAGAGGTTTAGGGGTTCCGGCGCTAGTGCTTGGGGCTTGGGGTTCAGGGCTGAGTGGTCTGGCGAGGTGTAGGAGCTTAGGAGTTGGTTTGGAGTTTAGAGACTGCAAGCAAGTATTTCATCTTGAACTACTGTTGATGATATAAATCCTGCATTACTCTAAGGACCCTAAACTATGGGAATTATGGCATATTCCTTATTATGGGTAATGCAGGATTTATATCATCAACCGTATTTCTTCAGTTACAAAGGCGTCATTCATTGGATTGATGGTATATTCGTCAAGACATTGGCGGCGGTCTGCGCATCCCTGGATCCGAAAGCTTTTTAGTATATGGGAGTTTCCGAGAATAGGGGACCCTAATATAGCACCCTAAATAGTAGGATCCTTGTCATAAGGACCCCCAATAAGGTACCCCTTATTTTCGGAAACTCCCATATAACCCTTCTACTATGAGACTGCCTCGTATTTGTTATAGCCCGTATAGTCAAAAGCCTTTAGTGACACCTGCACAGAGCCCTATAAACACTTCTTATACCGAAGCCTGAAAAAATTGCGCACAACGTCCCTTAGGGTCCCTCACCATAAACATACGATAATGTACTTCAGAACCGTGTTCTCATGTTTCAGTCCCCTCTGTGAAACCTCCACAGCCTGGCTGTCTTGAGTTGGCGGCCGAACTACGGGTCTTCAGAGCGCTGGATGGCCACGTAGGGTATGCTACGGTCAGCATTTTTGGCATTGGTGGTTTTGCTCGGAATTCTCGGGTTCTGTCTGTGTTTTCATGTTTTCGAGTTTGGCAGGAGACCCTGAACGCCAAGCCTTAAAACCTAAATCCTCTCAACCCTACTGCGGACCGAGGTATTGGACTGAACCCCGAGAGCATGTACTTCTACCAGCGCATGCGGGAGCGTCTGAAGGAAGAGAATGTGCGAGGGGGCATGACTCTCTCTCAGGATTTGCATCAGTGAGTGTATGCAAACCTCAACTCGAAGCCCTAAACCTCTGAAACCTAAACCTGAAACGTCAATCCCCAGGGCCCTGAAGACCTAAACACCTAAAATCTTGACCTGCTTTGCTTCGGCGAAGTGGAGAAAGAGTCATTGCACTTTAAAAAAAAATCTTGATTCCACAAGCTATACAAAGCCCTCTAAGACCGCAAAGCCTTGGCGAAAGCTCCAACACGTCCAAAAACGCTTAACGCCCAACGCTTTAGGATTTAGGGTTCAGCGTTTAAGGTTGATGGTTTAGTGTTTCCGGTGTGGTTTTTATGGCTTAGGGTTATCAGTTATAGCGTTCAGGGTCTAGGGGGTCAGGGTTTAGTCAAAAATGTTTTGTGTCCAGGGTTTACGGTACAGCATTGAGTTCAAAGTTAAAGCATCAAAATCCCGAACAGCTTGAACGAAGCTCAAGGAAGCCTGTGGCCACCGTTGCGGGGTCCCTCGCAGAGTCTATCGAGCAGGAGGACGAAAGGAAGCGCAAGGCCGTTTCCATACGACGCATCTCGGAGGTTTGACCTGTTGTCCGTTCTTTCTGCTTGAGGGTTTAGCTTTTTAGGGTTTCGTCCTTTAGTGGATCGTGATTTTGGTGTAAGGATGTGTAAGGTATAGGATGTATGTAACCAGGATACAACGATTAGCAGTACTGTGCTGGGAGTAGGGTGCTCGTGGTGTAGGGTTAAACTCGTTCGAATCGGCCACTTTGCGGGTCTTCACAAGGGTCTGATGCGGGGTTACTTGGAGGTTCATGGGTAGCTTTAAATCGGGTTATAAGTCCCCTAATGGGGTTTATAACAGTAGTTGCCCTAATTATAGCCCCACTTCTAACTACCCATGAACCTCCAAGTAGACCCGCGACGAGGCTCGTCTTAAAGATGCTCACCCTAAACTCGAAACCCTAAACCAGGCCCCAGAACTGACCCCTAAAGCCAACATCCCTAAATCCTAAACCCTAAATTCCCAACACCCCAAAACCTTGAAACCCTAAACCCTAAAACCCTAAGCCCTAAACTCTAAACCCTAAGTCCCTAAAAGCCGAAAGCCCTAAGCCCTAAATTCTAAGCCCTATATCCCTAAAAGCCTAAAACCCTAAGCCCTAAACTCTAAGCCCTACTAGTAAAACCTTCAAAGCCTAAAACACTAAAAACTGGCGGGCTGGCTGAGGCACGGTTTAGGGTTTAGGGTTCAGGGTTTAGGGTTTAGGGTATAGGGCTGGCGGGCTGGCTGAGGCATGGGCACCGACCAGGGCCTCGGATCTGGCAGCGGGAGCTGAGAAAAGTGGGGGAGCGCTGCCGTGGATGATCTAAACCCTAGGGTTCCTTTAAAGGGATCTATAAGGGTACCTTTAAGGGGCTCCTTAAGGGATCTATAGGGGGTTTAGGGTTAAGGGTTTAGGGCTGATGATTTAAATCCTGCAGTACCTTAAGGACCCTAAACTATAGGAATTATGGTGTATTCCTTATTGTGGATAATGCAGGATTTATATTATCAGCTGTAGGACTTGGAGTTCATTTTTTCCAGGGTTCTACGGTTGATGATCTAAACCCTTCCTTTAAAGGGATCTATAAGGGTACCTTTAAGGGATCTATAGGGTCTCTACAGGGTTTAGGGTTTTGTAGGGTTGGTGATATAAACCCTGCTTGACCCATAAGAAGGAATATACCAGAATTCCCATAGTTTAGGGTCCTTAAGGTAATGCAGGATTCATATCATCAACCCTAAACCCTTAACCCTAAACCCCCTATAGATCCCTTAAGGAGCCCCTTAAAGGTACCCTTATAGATCCCTTTAAAGGAACCTAGGATTTATATCATCAACCGTAGGACTTGGAGTTCTTTCCAGAGTGCCACCAGGCGCTATAGGGTTTTAATATATAGGGGCCTCAATAGCTACTAATACCATTTTAGGGTTCCTAGAAGTATAATATATATATATAATCAATATACCCCAAAGCCCTGTTCTAATGATTAACGCTCTACAGTATAGGGTTGCTAGGGTTTTTAAATTGTGGGGGATTCCGGGAGGGCTCTATGAGGCTGTCTAAGGCTTCTCCCTGCCTAGGGATTTCGAGTTTGGGAGCGTAGGGGCTTAGTAGCCCTAGCAAACAGAAGCCAGCAGCTCGTGAGAAAGCCGTAAGTAAAGCCTTAAGACCCGTATGAGCATCCTTCTAGAAACTCGAAAACAAGCCACTGCAACACCTCATGAAGTATTTACAGGATATGTTCGCGGAGTTGATGAGTCTTCTTTGTTAAAGGGGCATTCTCAGAAGGCCCTTGGGAAACCGAGATCTGAAACGTAAACCCCAGAACTCCCCCAAAAAAACCAAAATAAATCCCAATATATCCTTGGCCGCAAGAACCATGAAGACTAAGCCCTTATTACATAAGAAAATTATGGTAGGCAGCCCTAAAAAGATATGTTACATAAGGTTCAGTTAAACCCTAGACCCCTAAATCCCAGACGGCCAAGCTCCAAACCGTAAAGCCCTTGGGGTTTAGGGCTTTAGGGAATTCAGGGGGTTTACCGGGTCAGTGGGTTTAGGGGGTAAGGGTATAGGGTTGAGGGTTTAGTGGCCTCTTTTCGTCTGCAGGTGCTGGCTGAGGCCCCTGTGCGGACTTCCCAGGACGGAAGCAGCCATCGCTTGAAAATCGCAAAAACAAAGACCTCTTCTTCGGTTTAGGGGTCGAGGAGCTTTAGGGGTTTTAGGAGCTTTAGGGGTTTTAGGGGCTTCAGGAGCTTTAGGGGTTAAGGTTCAGGGTTTGGGGGGGGTTTAGGTGTTAAGGTTGAGGGTTTAGCGGGGTTTAGGGGTTAAGGTTTAGGGTTTAGGGGGGTTTAGGGGTTTTGGGGATCAGCTAGTGGATGGTTTTCTGGATGGGTTCCGAAATCTAGGGTTTAGGGCTGAGGGTACGTAGACTCGTAGCACCTCTTGGCGAGAGTACCCTGGACCCAGCTCCAAAGAAATTCTACCTGGAACCTGGGTTGCAGTACTTTTTCTCAGCAGGCGGAAGACTTAAACAAAAGACTTCCCAGCCCCCTTAATGTAGCGGCTGGAAGAATTGGGAGTATGATTCCTTCTGGTGTGTGTTAATTTCTATGTAGACACAGATATATATATATATATCTACAAAACTACAGACACATACCTATGGGTATGCAGAAATGTATTTGTGTGGGCGTTGTTTGTATTTTGCTTCGTTTACCGCACAAAGCCGTGCTTCGACCGCTCTATGCAATGTGTTACAAGGAAGATGTCGGGGTTTAGAGCTTCAAGGCTGTAGGTGTTCGGGGTTGAGGGCTTTGCAATCTCTTCAACGGCACTGATGCAATGCACATACTGGAACAGAAGGTGCTGAGCAGTTCTTCGTTGGATTGTCATTTTGTCAACGGAGGTGTATGCAAAATCTTTAGTGATCGTTATCAGTATTGGGTTTTCTGCTAATTCCCACAGTGGCACCGTCACGTGTTTTGGGGCGGTCTCCTCATTAAGATGTCAGAAAGAGGGTGCCCTTGTTATCAGGCGGTTGCTGTGGAACTTAGTCCAGTCCAAAACCCTAGAGTCTAAACCACAAGCCTAAATTTGGTTCTTCAGTGGATGCATGTGGATGCTGTTTCTGCGGCGTGTTTTTGGCACAAAGCTGCTGGAATCGGCCTGCACAGCTGCGAAAGCCTTCTGAGAAGAAGATCCTGCAGAGGCACCAAGCCGGAGTTTAGGGTTTTTTTGGGTTTAGATGCCCTGCGCAACAAGCTCGCCACACACATACATACATAATTACATACATACAGACATACATGCATACATACATATATATATATATATATATCCACGGAGCATGGGCGACAACTGCCCGCTCCATTTGGGAGAAGTCCATGAAGACAAAAGGTCCCAGGAGCCATAGACCAACCAATGTGTGCATGCTCATAAGGATGCCGATGTTCTATTCCCAAGCCCCTAACGGTGGTGGGTTTGGGGGTCGAGGGTCGGAAATCTTGGGTTCGTGTGCAGGATTTCGGGTTTGAGGTTCAGGATACAGGGTTCTGGGTCTGGGGTTGGGGTGTCGACTTTGGCTTGCTCCCGATCCCAGATTCCTTGGAGTTCAGGGTTGAGGGTTTTGACCTTCCAAGATGTGGTTGGGTGTCCCGATTAATCTGACTTGTGCAGCACAGGGGCATCGGTAGCTAGCATTTGCCATCAAACTGATATTTTTCTGCACATGTCACTGTATAGAAAGAAGTTAACCCGTGTTCAGCCTCCTGGGTTACCGGCTTTAAAATTATGACATTATGGTTTTCCAACATGCTTGAACTTTCGGGCACAGTTTTGCGTTCAAACGTCTAAGAGTCTAAAAGTTGGATTCTACTTAAGGCAATTATCGCACATCATTAAGCCTTCAAAGCCGTATAGGACGCCAAATGACAGCTTTACAAAGCACCTATCAAGAATGAATTTCCGCGGAAACCCAAACCCTAAATCCTGAGGAGCTGCGAGCCATGGCGAGTGGCTCCGCATCTTGGCAAGCATCATGTCAGTCAGGTTACTATAAGGGCTTGAACAATAATTAGGATAGGGTCCCTTTAAAAGGGATCCTCAAAGGGGTCGATAAGGGCTACTATAAGGGTACTATGATACAGGGGCCAAAATAATTGCCGATACATTTTGGCTTTTGCAAATGCCGCGCGTTTACAGGATCATACAAAGGCTAGCCCAGCTTTTTCTTGCAGGCGCTTTGCGGAGCTTTTCCTGCATGGCTGGACAAACATGAAACCCGGAACACCTTTAACTAAGGATCGCCGGTTTTGTCGTGGCCTTTCAGGGGAGGCCTTAAAATTTCGAGGCACGAATTCACTGCATGATTTTTGGGATGCGCCGCGAATAGTGGCACGACGATCCGACCACAAGATACATTTTGGGGGGTCCCTTATCATAGTTATAGTATAATGGGACCCAAAAACGCCCAAAACCCAATTCTAAGTAAGGCACCCATATTATGTACCTCTTTTCAGTGTGTCTTCTTGTGGCTCCCTTACACTGCGGCTCACATAAGGATCTACGGCCCTTTTTCATCAAAAGTCCCCCTTTTTATCCTCTCGATGTTTGACTCACGTAATTGTCGATTCCTTTTCTGTGAAGAGGTTGGATTGCGACCTTTCGTCTTAAAGTTACTAAAGGGATAAACAGATGACTCTTGCGCTTGCAGGCATGCCAGGACGAGCGCCCTTCGCGTCAGCCGAGCGACATAAGCTTGCCGTCAAGGTTGGACGCGCGTCTCCCGCGGCAGTTTTCCAACCTGTCACATGGCTTGACTGTTACTAAGTTCTGTTGGATTTAGGGTTTAGGGTTTGGATGGGTGTGATGTTTTCCTGCGAAGTTCGGGGCGAAAGGTCAAGTTAATAGATATATCCTAGGCTTAGGTCCTTGGTCCTTGGGTGTCGAATCCCCGCAGCCCTATAATGTAGGTGTCGGAAAAAGGACTAAGCCGTAATGAAGTCCCCTTACAGTCCCTATGACGGTTGGAGTTAGAATGTCAATGGGACCGACCCATCACCCAATTCCGCAACCACGAAGGCCCCTTGTACCATAGCACCCTTCTACGGTTGATGATATAAATCCTGCATTACCCATAATAAGGAATATACCATAATTCCCATAGTTCAGGGTCCTTAAGGTAATGCAGGATTTATATCATCAACCGTAGCACCCTCTAAAGAACCGTTTTGATTCTTAAGGCCTCTCTATTGCCCTAAGCTCTGAGAGTCTTGGGCGAAATGCCCAGGTCGGCGGCAGAAGCAATCAGGGCAAGCTACAACTCCATCCTTTCAGCTGTGAGGCTGGCTGCACTGCGTAATGTAGGGCCCTTCAATAACCAGAATAGGGACACTAGAACTACGATAAGGAGCCCCCAAGTGTATAAGTAATTATGAAGGCCCCTGCATGGAGTCCCCATCCAGGAAGGCACGTTTTCCGCAAGGCGTAGACTGGCTGTCGTTCACTGTCTAAGCTTCCCAGTGGGCCCTTCTTCCCTTTTTGTAGTCCTAAGTTCCTTATGTCATTACACAATACCAAAAAGGGAGCCCTTTTTATTCCTAGGTTATTGAGCATCCTAGCTGTATGTACTGTATACTATACCATGTCGCCGATTTAGCTCGTAAAGCTTGTGCAGACAAGCACCAATGCAAGCTCGCGTGTGTATATGATGTATCTATGTATCTGTCTGTTTATCTACCTACCTACCTACATGATTCATGGGCGCGTCTGCGTGTATCTCCACATACACATATGTATATGCATATGCACAGAATACACATAGCTGCTATTCTCTATTTGATGCTGCTGTTGCATACGATGATTTTGTATGTATGTGCACATTACATTATGCGGAACGATCCGTATAATTGTGTGTGTGTATGTAAACATACATATGTATGTATGTATATATATACATATGTAATATGCTCTATATATATATATGTGTGTGTATACACATATGTATATGTATGCGACATATATATATATATACGTGCAGTTAGACATACATACATATATATATATATACACATATGTATATGTATGCGACATATATATATATATATATATATATATATACATACATACATACATATACATATACATACACATATATATATATATAGATAGATATACAGATATATACATGTATGAACATATGTGTATATATTTATATATACATGTATATGTATATATATATATATATATATATTCACATCTGTTTGTTCATGTATATACATATGTGCCCGCACTCATGTGTGAATTTTTATACAACTACGACAGTCGATACATATACATATCATATGTGTGTATGTGTATATATATATATATGCATATATCTATATATACAGGCACACATCTAAGTTAGTCGTTGACGGGTCTGTTGAACTTTCTATATAGTTTTTAATGTGACAAGTCTGTCAGGATGAGTCATTTGCTCAGCGCGATCGAGTCAGCGAAGGCAGAGAAGGTCGGAGCGGCGGCTTTCAGCGCACCTTGGAAGGCGCGCGGAAAGCACAAGCTACTGCAGGTGAGGGATGTAAGGGGCTTTAGGGTTTAGGGTATGCTATACTCTAACTAGAATAAGGAATCCCCAAAACCCTGTTCGAATTATTAAGGCCTCAAGAGGAAGGGATGTAAGATGTCCTCTGTTGGCGTCTTCGTGTTGTCTCTGTAAAGATCGTCACTTGCAAGTCGGTGGGCTCTTATGCTGAATTTTAATGCTTATAGAGTTTGCAAAGCCTAGACGACATGCGACCAGGCGCTGTTGCTTCTCACCGTGCCGGTTTCGGGTGCTCTTACTGGCTTCGGGGTCCAGCTGGCTACATCCCGAGGCAGCTTTTCGCTGAAGCTCGGATTGAAAAATTGTCGGAATTTGCCTATTGTCCTACTAACTGAACACAAACTTAAATACATCTACACAGATCGCAATAAGAGTAGCGCGGATAGCTAAGACGAGGTACCTGCCGTTGGTTCTGGCCGGACTGATTCTGCTCTTTGGCCTGGCAGCACGCCTTCTGCTGCTCGGGATGAGAAGCAAACGGTTTAGGGTTTAGGGTTTAGGGCAAACCCTTCCGAATAGGACCACGAAACGCTGAGGGTATGGATAAGGAAAAGACTTTTGAGCGTGTGGTCGTTGAAGCTCGAATCCTCACAACTTAGTATCCCCTAAACCCTAAATGCCCTAAATCAGGTGGTTCCATGGCTTCGAGGAGTTCCGGCAGCTATCCTCCAGAAGATACTAGGTTCCCCAGAGTTATTCCCTTTTGCCTTTCTTCTTGGGTTCAACCCTAAACCCGAAATTTTAGAGATTTGAATGTTTCTTAATTAGGGAAAAATTCCTTAAATCATAGTATTAGGGATCCTGCAAGAACTTAAGGAAAAGTCCTATTAATTAAGGGATATTGGAGTCTCTGGGACCCTAAATGCCCTAAACCTTAAACCCTAAACGCTAAAGTCCCTAAACCCAAAACACGAAACCCTAAACCCCAACTGTTGTGGGGTTACTGCAAAGCTAGGATATCTTTGCTGCTTCCTGCCCGGCCTCATCGGTGGAGCCAAGAGCCTTGGCTACGGGTTGAGGGGTTTAGGGTTAGGGTTTCGAGTTTGGGGTTAAGGGTTTAGAATTTGGGCTTTACAGTTTGGGGTTTAGGGTTCGGGTTTGGAGATTCGAGTTTGGGATTCAGGGTGTAGGGTTTAGGGTTAAACGCCAAAAGATCTAGACTGTAATCACAGAAAATATGCGTATCTTTCAGCTTTTTGTCCGATGCCTGCGGAGTTTCGTGCAGCAGGCAGGTCTGGCCTTCTGGATATAATTGGGGTTCTGGGGTTTAATTTGTTGATTTTGGAGGCACCGTTTTGGGGGTTTCGGATTCATTCGGGGTTTGGGAATTGGGATCAGTCATCTGCATGAGGCCAGTGCAATGCTTTTGACAGGTTTACGCTGGAGCTTGTCACTATGTGTTCCCAAAGCCCTGCAGGTACAGCTTACAGAACCTGACGGTGTCCATGATGAGCTCGTCGCTGTTCCTTGGCCTTGCTTGAATGTAATGCTGAGAGTTTGCCAGACAGAACGGATCAAGAACTGTTGCTGTAAAGAGGCACAACGAGCAGGCATGCTTTCAAGCCCTCAAAAGTCTACGATCAGCCTCTGTCAACACATAAACACCCAAGAACAGCGAAACACTTTTTACCTCCCGACAGGCACATGCCTCACAAAGCCCCCAAGCACGCTCAGTTTTGTCATCCATTCACGGTTTAGGGTTTAGGGTTTAGGGTTTAGGGGTTTAGGGTTTAGGGTTTAGGAACCCTTTCGAGAGCCCTAAAGGGCCCCCAAAACAGCTCCAGGTTTTTCATCATCATGCGGACTACGCTCATCTGGGTGGCGGTATTCGAGGAGACAACTAAACACCCTGAAATATGGTATGGAATTGGTTTTCTAGCATAAAGAACCTTGCGTGGCCGCGTTTATGAGAATAAAGCTCTCTAAATAATTCAATTACCGAACACTTCTTCTGGCGGTTCTAGAATATCAGACTCGATGATCTCTAGATCTGCGAGGTACCAGTGATTACAGCCCTAAGCCCTAAACCCTTCGAAAAAGAGAGTTTCGGTGGCTTTCCTGGGAAAGTTATACTTTTTGGGGGGGTCCGCGTTTCGGGAACCTTGCCTCAAAGAAGTTAGGGACAAACACCCATATAGAGTTTAGGGTTTTCAGGGGTCACAGACCGGCCTTTTGGGCTAAGGCCCCTCCTCGCCTCCTTATCTGCCGGAACTCCCTGAGAACCGAGGGCTTAAGGTTAGAGGTTGTAACTGCTTAGGGTTTAGGGTTACGGTTCAGAGTTTATCATCTTAGGGTTTATGGTTTGGAGTTTAGAGGTGCCCAAGTGTAGTCCTTTCAGGTTCCAGGCCCCTCTGACCGCTACAGTTTGTCGCCTAGTGGCCGGACGTGCATCAAGTCGATGCACACCAGAAACGCAAGCATGTGTATTCACGTATGCAGCTGCAATGTCTGTGTTTACACTTCGCACGTTTGTGAGCATAGCTGGTTAGATCGAAAGATACAGCTTTCTGCTCGACAGGCCTTGATGCTGCGCCGTCTTCCTGACAAGCTGCAAGCCGTTACGCTGCTTGCCGTGCTTCTTTCGTGCATCAGCTCGACGGTGCAACTGGCTGGCACGCATCTAGGATCCAGGGTTCAGGGCGCAGGCTTCAGCGTTTAGTGTCTAGGGTTCCGGGTGGAGGGTTGTATAGAGCCTGTTCACATACGCCGGTCTTGCCACATCAGTTCTTAGACGGTCCAAACTCACAGCGAACTTCCGAGCCCCCGAGCCCTTTGGATTCAGCTCAGGCAGGCTCTGGAGGAAGCCGAAGACGGTACAATGACAGTTTCGGCCCTTGCCGTTCTGCTTGCCGCAGCCTGTGCGCTCGCGGATGCTGTGCTCCTCAGACTCGTCTTGCTACGTTGCCCTGGCAGCCCTGCCACCTAATATAGGGCTCTGTTGTGTGACTGAAATACGGATTTGAGGTGGAGTATGTTCATTATACTACAAGCTTCCATAATGCATACTGGGCTGCCAGGATGCTGTGCTATTGTTTTCGAGCTTAAGGCTTGGACTTTTTTCGGAGTTCAAGATGTTTATGGAAAGAGTGTGTGGCATAGTTTCTTGATTATACCTTGACCTCCCAAAACCTACTTTTTTGTAGGGTCCCTATATTTCCATATTAGGGTATATAATAAGAACCTACAAAAAAGTAGGGTTTGGTAGTTTAAGGTAGTATCATGGGCCCCAACATCCTGTTCTAGTCATTAAGGCCCCTATAGCAGTGGCTAATATACTTGTACTCCCAAGACCCTGTCGAGCTATTAACGCCCCTGGCATTACTCATTGGGTTTCACTGCAACAGGATGACTGGTAAGCTTCAATATAAACTCCACGACCCCAAACCGCCCACAAAGTTTTCAGGTCTAAACACAACCCTGGATGCTCAACACAACCCGATACCCTCAACAGCAACCCCAAAAGCGGTGCTGGCGTTTCAGGGTTGAAAACGGTTCTACGGTTGATGATAGAAATCCTGCATTACCCATAATAAGGAATATACCATAATTCCCATAGCTTCGGGTCCTTCAGGTAATGCAGGATTTATATCATCAACCGTAGAACCCTCATAGAACACCATGTTGAACTTATTGCAGTATACAACCATTCTAGAAGAAATGTTCGAGCCTTACTACTGCACCATAGAACCCTCCGTGCGCTTGACATACAAACTCATTGAAAACCCGAGCAGAAGAGCGCATAAACCCCTAGAAAGCCTTCATATGTCTTATGAACCAACTCTAGCCTCTAGAATAACGCCATACTCAACTAGCTTCTGAACCCTGTAGAGAAGCCTAGAAGGCCATTCGGTTAAAGAACGAACCCTTAACTCTGAATGCTTTCCTAATACCCTACACCTCAAACCTAAAACCCTTACGCCTCAAACCCTTTAACCCTGAGGTCTCCTGAGGACCTGATGACGTAAACCCTCAGCCCTTAAAACTCTGCCTAGACCCCAACAGAATGTGGAATAATACGGTTTAGGGTTTAGGGTTTAGGGGAATAATAGCCTTGCGTAGGTGTTGGGTCATTGCTTTACATACTTTGGTGGGCTTAGGTAAACCCACATGCTCCTGATCCCAGGTTCGACACTTGCACGGACCTCCTTGGCCGAAAGTTCTCGGCGGGGCTGAGCGGAAAGGAGAAAGGTGCAGAGCTATGCCGCATAATGGTGGCTGGGCTGCTTTAGGTTTGGAGAGTGTAGGTCTTCTAGATTAGAGTTTCCAGTTTTCGGGGTTTAGGGTTTCGGGGTGGCTGTGCTGCCTTAAACTGAGACTAGGCCATGGGGGCTTTGGTAGGAGGTTCGCTGTTCCCAGCTTGCTACGCCCAGTGTCTGATGAGCTGTGACCGGAGGGATCCATGCACTGGTTTATGGGTTTAGGGTTTAGGGGTTTATGGGTTTAGGGTTTAGGGTTTAGGGGTTTAGGGGTTTAGGGTACTGGTTTAGGGCTTAGGGCCTAAGCCCTAAGCCCATGTCAACGTAGGATATACTTTGGCCGTAAAGTAGTCCTTATCCTATTGCCTGTAAACTCAACTTTTCAACTTTTGGGGTTCTTCATGAGGTAGTCGATTCTGAAAGTTTCAACTTATATTCCCTTGGGTTTTGGGCCAGTGAGTTATACAGTAAACCCCATAAAGTTGGAAGCTGGATTAAGGCCAAATAGTGCTGGGATTCCCTACACATTACTCTTAAGGATGGAGGCTCTGGGGTTTCCAACTTTTGGACTTCTACTGTAATCCCTACCCTAAACCCTAAACGCTTATGGTACCTTATAGATTCCTTAAAGGAGTCCTTATAGATTCCTTAAAGGAGCCATTATAGATCCCTTAAAGGAGTCTACTCTATGGTTTGTACTACATCGCAGCACGTACGAGAGGCCGAAGTTGCAAAGTCAAGTTCAGGGTTTAGGGTTTAGGTGATTTAGGGCTTAGGGGGGTTTAGGGTTTATAGGGGGTTCAGGGTTTGGGGTATTGGGGATTTAGGGTTTAGGGGGATTTAGGGTTTAGGGGGTTCAGGGTTTGGGGTATTGGGGATTTAGGGAGTAGGGGGTTTAGGATTTAGGGCACCGTCACCGAAGGAATCAGCAGCACAAAGCTTGAAGTTTGCTCAGAGACCACAGCGCAGGACGCTTTGCTAGTTTCCTCGAGGTTTCCGAACTTCCACAGAATATCTTTTCAGTGCTTGCCAGTTGGGAACCTTCACATGTTTAGGGTCTACGTGGTGACTCATGTAGTCCATGGAGCCATCCTCTGTGTTCACGTGACCTCTACATAGACCTTCGCTAGCGCAGGATCCTCAGTATAAGGGTTAGTAAAAAGAAGCACACATAAACCCACTGCAAAAGAACAAACTGCCCAATCCACCCTGTAAGACCCCTCCACAAAGCGTTAACAGCTCAATGAAGCCCGATACCGAGCCACACATGAAACCCTTCCAAACCTATCGCCGCTGCGGTTTGGAGGTCATGCCACGGAAATTGTTCTGCAACACCAAACCCCGAAGTGTATTCTTTAGGGACCCAAAAAGCACATAAGCATAAGCAGTTTATGGGGATATTCCTGCCGTATTGGCCTTCCTTTTAAGGGAGTTTACATGGGATATCCCTACACTTAGTTTTTCTTATGTGCTTTTTTGGGGACGTAACGAACCCCGAAGTGCCCTGCAGGGTTTAGGGTCTAGGGGTTAAGCCCTGTAAAAAAATCTCAGATAATTACCAATACTATTTTGGAGGGTTCCCTCTTATAAGTAAAGTATAATGGGCCCCAAAACCCTATTCTAATTGTTTTCATGAAACTACATCGAAAGGGATGTGGATGTGTCACACGGCACCGTCGGACATGTTCACTTGCAAGTGCTTGCCTATTCTAACTATGAAGGCTCTCCTATATTGGAACCCCTTCGTAAACCTTGCAGAAGCCTTCTTTGCAAGCCCCACAGGTGGCCCTGCAATTCTTCCGGCTGCCACCCTATGCCTGCATGCTTGCATCTCGGGAGTGGAACAAATAGCACCAAAAATGCAAATAGTCACAAACGTAATCATAGCTTAAAACTCATAGTATTTCCAGTAATGCTAAAGGTAGTGGTAGTAGTAGTAGTAGTAGTAGTAGTAGTAGTAGTAGTAGTAGTAGTAGTAGTAGTAGTAGTAGTAGTAGTAGTGGTAGTGGTAGTAGTAGTAGTAGTAGTAGTAGTAGTAGTAGTAGTAGTAGTAATAGTAGTAGTAGTAGTAGTAGCAGCAGCAGCAGCAGGAGTAGTAGTAGTAGTAGTAGTCATGATCATATTTCTACTACTTCCAAAGATACTAGCATTACCACTGGTGACAATCACCAAGAATACTGAAATAATCATAGTAACAGTAGTTTGTTCGTTCCAAGGCTTCAGGGATTGGATATCGGAGGTTCGGGTTCGGAGGAGGATAGTGGGTTTCAGGTTGACCGGCTTGGGTTTTGTGGGTTTAGGGTGTAGGAATTAGAGTGTTGGGGTTGACAAGTTAGGAATTACAGCGTTAGGGCTGAGGGTTTTGGATTGAGGGTGTTAGGGTTGAGGGTTTGGGATTTAGGGTGTTAGGGTTGAGGGTTTGGAACCAAGGTTTAGGAACCAAGGTGTCTTTTGGATTTAGGACGTTAGGGCTGAGGGTTTAGGAGCAAAGGCGTTATTCAAGACTCGGGAACGGTGATTCTGCAAACTAAGGACCTAGGACAAAACAACGTCACTGCACGCTGCGGTTTCCTTGTGCTTGACTTTTCTAAGCTTGTGAACATTGGGGCGGGATGCATTTCAAGCTTTCGGTCGTTTGGGGTTTGCAAGGATTCGGGGCCCAAGGTTTGGTCTCACGAATGTAGAGCTGCCGGAAAAGTCCTAATACAATACTACCCCTGTATACTACCGAATATCGCTTTGCACCACAAGAACCTATCAAGAATTTCTAATAATTAAGGTCCCTGTATTGGCTGCGTGCAACTCGCGCGACCCCTAGGCCACACTCGGAGCCCCTAACATACATAGTACATATTATAGGGGCTTGGAAATGGTGATCGTATTCCGACAGGCTTCAAATCTAGTACCGTCATGGTGAAATATGCCTTACCAGCCGAGTAAGGCCCCTATGGTTGGACCATATTGATCTAGAAAGCCCACCATCCTGAACACGAGCCTCACAAACAAGTAAGCCCAGTTGAATTGCAAACTTGACAGCTGAAGGCCTCCGAGCTTCGAACACGAATGGAGCTAAGAACGCTTCGGTTCTGGATTGACTGTTCAAGGTCCAATGGTTTCAGGTTGCATCTCAGGGGCTAGAGTTTGGGTTTTCTACTTCTGAGGTATGACACTGTAGCTGGTAAAGCTGAGCTCGCTAGACGTACCGACGAACGAAAGTACGTAGAAACACACACCCATAGCTGACAAGCCGACACTGACGACACCTCTTGGCAGGTGTGTCACTTCAACTTGATGTTAAATGTCTAGGGTTTAGGGTTCATGCATAGCCCTTCTTCAAGGTATGGTTTGACTGGGACGATGCCTTCGGCGGCTTCGATGTGACCACCTTCGCGTTGACAGTGCTGCCAGTAGTGCTAAAGATTCCAGTTTTTCAGGCCAGTGTATTCATGGTCGGTGCTGTGAAGACCAGCATGGCCGTTTCTTTTGAGATTGGTCTGTCATATTTGTTGGAGGTGGTCTTCAGCTTGGCAGACTTTGTCATGAGTAAAATGCTTGCCATGGCAACGTTGGCATGCGTTCTCATGATGTCGGCCTTGCACCACATACGCCTCCGAGAGGAAGTTGCTAGGCAGCAGGATGTAGCCCTGGATGAATTGAAAGTACAAGTCCGCGCTTCTGCACGTTCGCTGAGCCATCAGCCCTTAAGAAAGCCAGGAATGCAGCCAGTAGTCATGCAGCCGGTTTCCCAGGACGATGGAGCGGGCTTCTCGGTATAATATGGGGACCTAAATAACTACCAATACTAGTTTGGGGCTCCTTATTATCATGATAGTATAACGGACCCCAAAACCCCATTCTAATTATTAAGGCCCCGATATTAAGCCCAGAAGCCTGGTCCCAGAGATCGTCTTTGGCACCTCTTGTGACCCTGGCCTAGTCTTAGGGGTACTTAGGAATAATTTTTAAGTTTTGGTCATTGTAATCCCTAAGAAACAGCTAAAATTTTAATTTTTGCTAGGGTTCTAATTTCAGCCTAGTAGAGGACATGCTCAGAAGTTTTGCAACTGTAGACAGCACGATGCCCGAGCAGCAAGGATGCCCGAGCAGTCTCACGGTACAGTTTGTACCTGAGATGGTTCCGCTGTGGCGATGTTGGAACCCATTCGCACACTGGGTTATTTTTGTGTGAGTTGGAACTGTCCCGCATCTGCGCCTCTTGGCGTAAATGTAATGCAGGGGCCGTCACAATTAGAATAGGGTTTTGGTGCTTCCTGTTTATAACGGTTCTAGCTATTCAAGGCCTCTACAATAAATGCTTATGCGGGCCCATTAGCAGGCCCTGTGCACAGCTTGACGCTGCCATGGATACGGCTGTCTGGTCCTTAGTAGGGAATGGGGAATGGGTTATTGGGACTACTATAGGGGACCTTAAGGGGCTATCATAGGGATGCATCCCAACATTCCCGTCCAAGCACCAGACAGACGGTGGCTTTGAGCTGCAGTCGGACGTGCAGGTGAGGTGCAATCTGTCAGAATCGATCAGCCGAACAGAGCAGAAGCCTTAGCAGCCTAGCGGAACCCTAGGGTCTGAAGAGTACATGTTAGGCTTTAGGAACCGAGCCAGTAAGGCCCAAGGATTCGATGTGTGGAGGATTTCAATATCGCTGCAGACGGCGCGATGTATCGCAAACTGCGCTGGAAGTTCGGAGCTCACGGCATTTTGGGCGGAGGTTGCAATCTCAGAGTCGTTCTGAGAGCTCCTGGCACATTGTGCGGTAATCTGGGGGCATAGTAATTTGAAAAAACTTGATGGTATCACCTACTATACTTCCATGGGGAAGGAACGACGGCACTAGTTGTCCAGAACCCTGGCCTGGAGTATCAAGCATCAATGCAGACCCCTCAACCTACTGTCTGGCTGCTGGAAAGTTGATGCTACTGAGAGGCCGTCAGCCTGGAGCAATATACAGTTTAGGGTTTCGGGGTTATTGCGATGCGTCTTTGCCCTCTCTAAGACTATTCAGTTCGCTAATCCCCTTGCTAATACTTGCAGGATGTTGGTATAAGCTTGGACCTTGTGGGTGTTCGCCACGTGTCGGTGTGTTGTTAGATTCAAGGTCTTGCCTCCAGGATTCTTGAAGACCGTCTCGGTTGAGCTGCATTGATAGTCTTATCGTTTCATCGACTCGACATGTTTGTTACCCTTCGGAACCCACATTCGAAAGTCTTAAGTCTTCAACCGCACTCTACCCTGGAAAACCAAAGCCCTCAACCATCTTTTCAAGTGAAGAGATGAGGGTGCTGTTTCTGTTGAGATGGAGGCATATGTCTAGGCTCACCTTGCTGCTGTCGACTACTCGTGCAGAGCTGAGCTACCATGGATTGTTCTGCCATGTTTGTAATCTTGCGATCTACAAAACAGTCGTAACGTTAAGCTAGGTTACTTAAGCAAGGCATTGCAGCTCAGGGTCAACATTAAAAAAGAAACCTTCAAGAGCCGGGACTACCTCTGCACAGCTGCCGCACAGGCGTCCGCAAGTCGGTTGTGCGAACTGCAAGCAGTTTGCGAGAGAAGTCGCCGATGCCGTCGGGATTCTCTTTCGGAGAAGAATGGCCTCTGAAGACAAGGTTGTATAGGTCCCGTGAAAAAGCAGGCGTCATGCTGAATCATTCGGTGCTGGCCGCTGGCGACCTGCCGCCAAATTTCTCCTGCACGGTTGATGATACAAATCCTGCATTGTGGTATATTCCTCATTATGGGTCATGCAGGATATATATCATCAACCAGATCGACGGCTGTGAGGGCGGCCGTTGACGCATCCTTTCGACCCAGCTCTTTCCTCGGGGTACCAGCTTGTCCAAGAACGACCTAAACTTAGGGGTACTTAGAAATACTTCTTAATTTTTGGTTATTATAATCCCTAAGAAACAGCTAAAATTGTAATTGCTGCTAGGGTTCTAAGTTCAGTATCTAGGATGCCCGGTAGTACCCTTATTCCCTTTTTGCGGTCCTAGGATCCTTATAAAGTTACCCAACACCAAAAAGAGAGGCCTTTTTATTCTTAGGTTACTGGGTAACCTAGGTATAGTAAACCCTGGATTCCCTAGGCTCCTTAAGACAAGCCTCGGGAAGCCCCAGGCGTAAGCGAACACTGTCAAGATCGGAAGCCGCTCAACTAAAGCAGGGGCCTACATAACTATGAACAGTATGTGTATATATATATATATATATATTCACATATATACATATATAAATATATTTCTTCCTTGGTTCCTTAATGTCATCATACGAACCAGTTCGACTTGTTAAGACCTTCATATTGTGCGGACCTTTGGGGGAACGTTTGGGGCCCCATCCACAGCGTTCCGAACTGGAGCCTGAGATCCCTGAACCTGCTAGATTGTATAAGATACCCCAAAAACCCGACTAAGAATATGAAGGCCCCCCCTATTATGGTACCCTTATGGTATCCCTTAAAGGAACCCGTTAAAGGGAACCCTATTCTAATCAAAAAGGCCCCAAACCCGGCCTTCTTGGGCCCTCTTAGATAGTGAACGGGGGAACTTTAAACTTTTTGGCAGTGTATAGAAGCTCTATCTAAGAAAGTTTGAACTTTTTGGCGCCCGGTTGTTGAAGAAGAGGGCCTTGTATTACCCTTTTCTGTAGGGGCCTTCATAATTTTAACGCTACGCCGCCCGCCTCGGCTGTGTAGCGGCAGGGCGAGGGGGCAGTCGATGTTTTTTTATGCTAGGGCGGCCTGTCAAACCCCAACCTTTACACGGTTGTTGATACGAAGTGCGAGGAGAACGGGTAGGGGAGGGAGGGGGGGGGAGGGGGGGGGGGGGGGGGGGGGGGGGGGGAGGGGTGAAACACTGAATGTTACACATCCAGGTGCCTGTCTGTTTCACGTATCACTTGCATGTATCCATGCCTGTTGCTCAAGGTTCTAGTGCAGTGGACTACAGCTGTGCGCCTGTAGCAAAAGAGACACCTGAGTGCCTGTGTTCCTGTACGCCTAGCGAGGGGATACACGTCCAGGTTACATCTCAACGTGGTAGCGGAGCTCCCGGGAAACGGGAAGCTTCACACTTGTGGAGGTACCCGTTCGGTACTCTCTACACAGGTGGAGGCAACCGGAATACCCGGTGTGCTTCACTCAGGTGAAGGTGACCGGAGTCTCTCCGGCACACTTCACTCAGGTGAAGATAACCGGAAGAGGTTTCTCCCGGGGCTCGATCCAAGAACAGCGCAATGGCTAGCCACTCTGCGACTATCTTTGAGCATGAAGGAGGAGATGATGACTACCTCCTCCACGGAAATGAATCTTTCGCGACTAATCATCGTCATCTCAATGAATTACACCGTCTTTCAGCTTTCCAGCAGGTGACCACCAAAGTACCTCCATCTTATGATGGTAGAAGCAGTTGGTTTGCCTATGAAGATGCGATCGATGACTGGTGTGACATTACTGAGCTAGACAATGATAAGCGTGGACCAGCTTTGAGAAATCGGCTAGAAGGTGAAGCAGCAATCCACAAGAGACTTCTCGACAGAGATCGCCTGAAGGACCCGAACAACGGAGTGAAGTACTTCAAGAGTTTCCTGCGGCCGCTTTTCGTGAAGGGAGCAGCGAATGTTTTTCTCTATCGCTTCCAGCAGTTCATGAACATGCACCGTGGGAACGGAGACATGCTTCGTTGGATTACCAGGTTTCAACTCTCTGTTCAGAGAATGCAAGAAGCGTGGAACGATACCTATCTGCCGATCGAGGACCCGAACAATGCAGAGGTCAGAGCTTTCATAGTAGGACTTCCTCCAGAAGAACAAGAAAACCTTACGCCAGCTCAGGCAATGGAGAGAGCCAACGAACGGCTCAGAGAGCAGCATGCTCGGACCATTCCGATCACGCCCAACCTGGTCGCTTTGATCTTTGTGTCCCTGTCTGATCTGACACAGGATCAGCGTCAGGTGTTGACATCACTGATGGCGCATCGGAACCGAGTCCTGGCTGACTACAACACGGCCGAGCTTCGCGAAGTCTACCTGGAGATCTTCTGTACGACCAAGACTACCGTCGACAATCCACTCCTCGCTCCTTCCGGCCACGGTGGCCGCAAGACCTTCCTTGTGATCGATGAAGGATATTTGAACGATCATGAAGGCTACTGGGTCGAGGACGAGGAAGATGGCACCGAAGGTTTCCTCGAAGCGGATGAGGACGCCTTCTGGGTCTACGACGACGAGAACTATTCATGGTTCCAGCGGCGCTTCCAAGGCCGCAAGATGAGGCGCGGATTCAAGGGCCACCGTAAAGGCAAAGGAAAAGGTGGCAAAGGATCCAAAGGAAGGCGCTTCTTCAAAAGGAAGAAAGGCAGGTCACATCTTGCCGAAGAATCAGAAGCATGGCAAGCAGAAGGACAATGGCAAGATTACCAGTGGAGCGATCAGTCCTGGGATGACTGGTCCTGGTACGAGTCTGAGGAATCCTATGCAGCCAAAGGAAAAGGAAAGAAAGGAAAGAAGGGCAAAGGAAAGAGCAAGTTTGGCAAGGATGGAAAAGATGGAAAGTCCGGAAAAGACGGACAGAGCCAGCTTGCTGATGCTGCCCCGAGCGGCACCACAGCCGCCACAACCTTCTTCGTTGAACATCTCAACACTCCGAACTTTTCTTTCATGGCCACCGAAGAGAAGATCAATGAGATCGAGGAAGCCTTCATCTCTCAGCCCTTGACGCCGACCGCGATGGTGTTGGACCTGGGATGCACGAGAGCAATGGCTTCGAGAGTGGCCGCACAGGACCTCATGGAGTTCTGTGACAAGAACCAGAACTGTGGCATATGGTACACCATTGCTGAGACCACTTCTCAGTTCACCTTTGCCAATTCCGAGTCTACCAAATGCAACCAGAAGTTGGTCATTTGCATGTACGACCGGGACTTTGCAGTTCAATCCACAGAGTTCGACATTGTGGAACAAGGGCATGTTCCCATTCTCATGTCCTTACCTCAGATGCGCAATCTTCGTTTCCAGTTCGAGCTCCATCCGGAAAAGGCCTTACTCAGCAGCCCTGTGCTGGGAATCAAGGATGTGAGGCTGAAGGTTGCACCCAGCTCACACTTGGTACTTGATCTTCTTGAACTCAGTCAGCTGATGTGGAATGTGCGTTTCAGCAAGCATAAGAAGTCGAGCTTCCTCACCTACTTCTCCCACTACGAGTACGGCTTCCATCAGAAGACCGAGGGATGCTGTTCTCATGAACAGGTACCTGACAATCTCGTGTTGGCGACTGATGATGAATGGGTGATCAACGAAGCCGACATGGAAATGATTCGCATCCACAAGAAGATGAGAAGAGTCAAGTACGAACCCAAGGCGGGTTATGTGCCAATTCCGTTGGAGTATCTGGACACCAAGCGCAAGACGATCATGGAGTTCTCCAAGGGAAAGAGCGTTACTCAAGAAGATGACTGGCGTTCTTCTGAGCTTTCTTCAACAAGAACTACTGACTCTTGGAAAGGCAAGACCATTTTCAAGATTCTGCCTGGTGGCATCGAGAGTAGAACCTCGGTGCCAGCCAAGTCCAAGGATCCAACCCGTGGAAAGGTAGGATCTCCAGAGGACATGGTTAGCGCAGGTAAGCCTGAAGACAGCTCGAAGAACACAGGAGCATCCGGAAGCTTTCCTCAGGGAAAGGCACCGGCAAAGAGAAGGATTCGAGCCAAGGGAAGCTTTCCACAGGGAAAGGCACCCGAGGAACCGGCTCCTCCTCCTCTTGCTCCTGAGGATGATCCGGATCTTCAAGAGTACGAACCTTCCGAACCGGGGGATGCAGATTTGCTTCCTCCGAGTCCTCCGAAGGCCCCAGAGCCACAGTCGCTAGAACCTAGGAGGATCGCGCTTCCGTTGCCAGGCCACGAGGTCTCAAGGGCTTCTCCGCAGTATCAGCGCATGTTGGAAAAGCTGAACAATGATGTTGAGCTTTACAAGTTGCATGTGAAGCATTACCACATGAGTCCTGCTCAGTTTCGACGCAGGACCAGCATGCTTGGTCTGCCAGGAGAGATCTATGACAAGTACGACCGCATTGTCAAAGGCTGTCGTGTTTGCAGCACCTCGGTGCCTACGCCTCCGCGAGCCAGAATCGCAGGGTTAAGAGCATCATCCTTCGGTGATCTCATTTTTGTTGATCATGAAGAAATCAAGTTCGGTACTAAAGCCTACTTGGCTTTGGTCATCATTGATGGTGCTTCAAATCTTCTGTGGGCTACGGCTCTTACAAGCCTGGAAGCGCCAGAGACTCTGGGAGCTTTTAGACAATGGACAGAGGAGAACAACTGCGTTCCTAAGGGAATCGTAGGAGATCAAGCTTTTTCACGCCGCAGTTCATGTCTTACTACAAGTTCCATGGCATTACTCCGTATCCATGTGGACCACGGACTCCTTGGCCTAATCGAGCTGAGACCGCAGTGCGTCTTTTCAAGCGCACCTGGGCAATCATGGCCAAGGCCTTAGCTGATGAGGGTTATGCAGAGAAGGTGACTGTTCGTCAAGCAGTCAAGAAGGTGGCTTGGGCAAGAAATTGCCAGCTTACCGTCTCAGGCTATTCTCCTTTGGAGATAGCTACAGGAAGACGGCCACCAGACTTGTTTGATGTCGAGAACAGTTCTCCTGAACAGCTCTCTGCTGAACCTGCCGAGGAGGATCGAACCACTCTGGAACTCCAGAGGATTGCCATGCGGGCTCATCAAGAGGCTAGACAATCACTTGACCTTCGGAAGGACCTTGCACGGAGAGTCATGCCGTCTGATGGTCCTTACTCGAAGGGTGACCGCGTGTTTGTTTGGCATAAGGATGAGTCGAAGAAGAAGTCTGAAGGAACCTGGGTCAGAGGCATAGTTGTGTCACAGGAAGGTGCCATGGTGTTGGTTGAAGTTCATCGTGCCGTTCTTCGGGTTAATCAGTCGAAGGTCAGGCGTGATGGAGATCCGTGGCATGATGTGGCCATTCCTCTGAAGAAAGATGAGGTCCCGAGACGCTCTTCTCAGGAAGAGGCACTCGACCGCATCGGCGACGATATTCTTGATCGTGCCGGTTCTGGGTTCTGCTATGAGCATGAGATCTGTTACCACACTCTCACTTCAGGCAAGAGCGATTTCGTTGAGATCACACCTCGCCTCACCGGGCTTACTGCGTGCACAGTCCATTCTGGACTTGATGCGAGTGAACCTGTGTTGTTTGGTGAATGGAACGCCAAGTCTATCCAATCTTCGATTGAGGCCGCTTGGCGAGTGATCTTGAAGGCAGAGCCTAATCACATTTTTATTCATCCTGTCATCCCTGATGGTTGGACCAGGAAGGCTACCAATGCCTTCTGGCACTTTTGTGCCGAAGTCTGCCGTTGGCAAGATGACAAGGGTGATGGATACTTCGTGACCATCATGTATCCTTCTCATTGTGGGTTTTGGCTTTCGCAGAGTAGTCGCTCGCTGAAGTGGAGGAGAGGACTTTCATTCCACACCTTCAAGAACCGTGGTGTACTTCCTTCAGGGGGAGATGACCACGGTAAGCGTCAGCATGGTGAGCTTTCTTTTCTCACTAATCTGCCTGATGGATCATTTGGCCGTTTGGAGTCGTTGGAAGAAGGCTATGACTCTGCTAACGCACTTGATCCAAGGTTTGCTGTGCTGCTTTCGCAGTGTCTTGTGGGTGATGAACGATCAGATCTCCGACAATGTTACTTGTTCGAAGATATCTTTGAGGATTTTGATGATGGAACACTGTGTGCGTTGTGTTTGCGGTCAGACCGCAATTCAGAGGCTTTACCGGTTCTTCCGTCAGAAGCAGAGTACTCATTACTCTCAAACAATGACAAAGGGAAGCTTCCGACACCTCTGAGGTTTGTTGCGCCGCAGCGGTTTGTTACATCGTCTTTGGTCCAGACTCTGTCATATGTTGACAGTCTCCTTCCAGGTACTGAGTTGGAAGTTCACACGACCACATCGTCTGACGCGGTCGCCTTGCGGCCGATGATTAAGAATGTGCGCGTGCTAACTCTGCCGTATCTGGAGTTTGAGTACTGTAACGTCTACAGGGGGACTCAAGGGAAAACACTCCCTTTGGTTCATCGTCATCCTGATGCTGTTGTCATTTTGTGGCAGAAGGGTGATATGAATCATGTGTTTTTCGTGACGATGGCACAGTTGCTTCCTTGCCTTAAGGATATGCAATCAACGCACTGGTCCATGATAGTGTTCTGGAATGAGTCACAGAACAACAATTCCAGACGCGGGCCTGATGTTGGCTTGGACTTCACGGACCAGCCAGCGCCAGGCCCCGGTTGCACCGCAACCGCCAGCCACAGACGACGATGTGGACTATCCAGGATATGATGATCCACACGGTGATATGCCTGTGGACGATGAGGAAATGCCACTACAGCATCCAGAGCAGGATTTAGATGATAATCCTGTTGAGTTGCATGTCGGTGGTGACCCTCCGTCACAACCTCCTGGAGGCGGTACTCATGTACCGGTACCAGGGGGAGATGATGATTCCGACCTGGATCACGATCCGGACGGTGATGGACATCCGCCAGGAGGCGGTCCTCAGGGACCGGGACCTGGTTATGGTCCGTCACCGGAAGAGCCTCCTCTTCCGATGGAGTTTCACGAGGAGTCGCCTCCTCCTGGAGGTCCTCCCGATTCTCCTGGGGCTCCGCCTCAGTTTGCGAACCCGGATCAGGTTCTTAGTCCACCGATGCCGTGGCCGGCACCACCTTCACCTATTGTTCCTGTTCCAATTCCGCCGCATCCTCACTTTCCGGTGCCACAGAGTATGCGACCGCCGTCGCCTCGCAATGTGTCTCAGACACGTGCCAGAGGCACACATCCTGAAGATGTGTCTAAGGCCAAGTCACGTACTGTTGTGGGACCTCCGGTTGTGTTGTTGCCTGGGCAGTCTGCGGGAAAGAAGGATCCCGATCCGTCGGGTGACTTTCCAGGTTTTCACGAGCCTGCTTCCTCTTCTTCTGATCCGGCTCCTGTTCCTGGTTTGCCGGTGACTGAGGGGGAATTTCCTATCCAGCAAACCCCACTCCCGGAACCCACCCCGGAACCGCCGGTGCCGGAAGCTGGTGAGGATACTGATTCGGATGCCACGGTTGACTATCGTGATGAAAGCTTGCTTGCCTTGGCTGTTGGAGACGACGACGTTTTGATTCGCCTTCCGTCGGACTTCAAGGTTCCGTCCTTTGTTCCGTTGGATGGTGATGGTTTTGCGTCGTGGTTGACTAAACAAGATAAAATCAAGGCAGGTACCCTCACGCCGGAGATGCAGCGCAAGTATGCCGCCGAAATTCGGAAGGCTAAACTTGAGGAGTTCAAGAGTTACTTGGACAATGATGCAATTCGGCTGACGGACCGTCGCAAGCTTAAAAACGATGTCAATTTTCTTACCGGACGTTGGGTCCTTACTGTGAAGGTTGACAAGAACGGTTACTTTTCCAAGTTCAAAGCCCGATGGGTTTGTCGTGGGTTTCAGGACAAGTTTGCCTGGGATCAACAAACGGACAGCCCTACGGCTACTCGGTATGGTTTCCGTTTGGTTGCGCAGTGCGCTGCCAATCACTATTGGGATCTTTTTCATTTGGATCTTAAGACCGCTTTCCTTCAGGGGGAACACTACAATCTGTCATCTCGCATGGTTGTGGTTCAGTTGCCTCCTGACATCGGTTTGCCTACCTGGATGGTTGGCCTTTGTCTCAGACCAGTCTATGGTCTGAACGATGCACCGAGAAGATGGTGGAATCGTTTGGACAAATTCCTCAGGTCTGTAGGCATGGAACCGACCAGAGCTGACCGATGCACTTATGTCGCATACGACGGCATAGAAGGCAAGAAGGGCAAGAGCCACCTTGCGGCAGGAAGCTCCTCTCAGGAGGAGGAACCTGAAGCAGGAAGCACCTCTCTTGAGGTGGAACCTGCCTACCTCAAGGAGGTTGCCCTTCATGCCATGACATGCTACGCATACGATGAAGGAAACCGTTCTTCCTCCGACCGTGCGGAGGAGAGATCCTATCTTTCATGTCCCGATATCGCTCAGTGCTTTAACACCGATACCAAGAAGATGGTTGACTATGCTTGGAGGCCTGTGACTGATGATAAGCTTCTCGGATTCTTGGGCAGTGTTGCTTGTAAGAAAAGAGGTTGGTTCCCTTATGAGAACGGGCATGCTCTCGTTTCTCACAGGGCCAAGGCTCTTCGTACTCCTGCACCTGTCTATCAGGTCAAGGACTACCCTTATCGAGTTTCCATGATCCTCCGTAAAGGAACATGGTGGATTGTCGAAAGGGCCCATGACCTGAGGTTGGACAAGGGCGATAAGACCTGCTTCCTTGAAGAAGAAGCTGAGGTCCTAGTCTCCTTGTTCCTTCCAGAGAAGGCTTCATACAAGGTCGAGAGCTTATCAGAGCTCTCCCCCGAGTTGGTTGATCAGCTTCTTGAACACTTTGTTGACCCTGTGCATGGAAGTCCCAGCAAAGGTCGCAGGACAGTTGGAGTGATGAGTCTTCATGTTGATGATCTCATCATAAGTGGAACCCCTGAGTTCCTCACTTGGTTCCTAAAGAAGATCAAGGAACACTTCACTGTCGGCCATGAGGACAAGAATGACCTTACGTTCACGGGACAGCGTGTTCGTTGGGTTCTTGATGCACAAGGGAAGAAGAAGTATATCTCGATCGATCAAAAGCTGTGTGTTTCAGAGCTTGAGGAGATTGTCATACCAAAGCATCTTAAGGATGCAGATGCGTGTGATAAATCTCTTCACACTTCCTATCGCTCTTTGCTTGGTAGCATCAACTGGCTTCAGTCGAGGACGCAATTTCAGGCATGTTACCAGTTCTCTCGTCTGGCATCAGCATCCGCTGCTCCGACTATTGGTCACTGCAAGGAGTTGAACAAGTTGTGTCGACAGATACGCAGTGAGGAAGTTGAGTTGCGGGTGTGGCCAGTGAAGGGATCACCGAGGATTCTTGGAATTCCTGACGCAGCTTTCCGTAACAACAGCGACAAGTCCTCACAGAGGGCGATGACTATCTTCATCGCAGATGAAAGGGTCAAGAATCGAAGAGACACCCGAGGCTCATTGGTCTTCTTCGAATCAACCAAGATTAAGAGAACGACCCTCAGTACCACTGTCGCTGAGCTTTACGCCTTGATGAAGTGTTTTGGTACCTGTCAAATGCTTCGTGGTTTGTGGAAGGACATTAGTGGTCTGGATGCCGAGATTCACATTCGCACCGATGCTAACAATCTCGTGTCTACCGCTTCTACTACTCACTCACCCGAACAACAGGAAACCATTCACATGATTCAAATGCTGAGAAAGGAAGCGTGTTCAGGTGCTATTGCTGATCTTTCTCACGTTCGAACCGAACACTGTCTTTCTGACTGTCTCACGAAACGAAGCGCTAATCCTAGAAACCTCCTGAGTTCTGTTCAAACTGGGTGGTTGAAGGAAATTGATTCACATCCTCCTTTTCGTTCCATGATTGAGCACAAGGCCTTCTTGAACGCCTGGCTCCGTAAGGAGTACGCGGTTTTGAGTGCAGTGCAACATGTCATGTTCATGCAGGAGCGTTTGTGAGTCATGTCTGCTTCATGTGTGAGCTGTCGGAGCAATTCAATGCATGTGCTTCATGAAGAGTTGTTGGTCTCTTTTTAAATTTGTGCCTGCATTGCTCAAATCAGCTGGTTCAAAACTCAAGTGAGAAAGTAGCCCACAACTTCCTCTTCTTCTGTTACCAGCATGGCTGCGGCAGGACCCTCGATGGACACTGGACGCTCCTCTCATGAGGAGGCACCATTCCAGGTCTACTGGACACCGACAACGGGATGCAACTTCAAGATTGACGTCCGCACTGGTGTCCCCGACCTGTCCTTGTACCAACAGAGCGCGTCCTGGGCAAACCGTCGTGTACTCCGAACAGTTGGAGATGGCGACGGTAATGCCAGCTATCCTACAAGGGATCGTCGAGCCTATCCTGCGAGTGCTCCGGTGGCCTCCCTCAGGATCATCCCAGAAGGTGTTCCACGGTTTTTCCGTCAGCAGGACACCACGGCGTACTTCCCTCAGGGGGAGATGGCCGCGGTGAACATTCTGGAAGGACAGTTGGCCTTTCTGTCACACGTCCTGCTGTACGAGGAAACTCACCCTGGGACCCATGTGTTGCAGCGGCACCTCACGTGGAAGTTCGACTTCCTCCGGTGCTTTCTTGGATGTCTGACCGGCGACGAGCTCACCGAGCTCGATCGTGAAATCTTCAACATTCACCAGATGCGCCACAATCACGGTGGATGGGCGGTGAAGTCATCCAAACAGCTGTCATCATTGACCAGGCACGACACAAGGGTCACGCCGGGTCGATACATGGAGATCCCGTTGGAGACGATGATGAAGCACCCCATCAGGCCTTTCGAGTGGGAGCCCAAGAAGTTCTTCGCCTTCTTGATGGCGAACTCGAAGGGTCGCTTCAACATCTGGGTGGCCCCGGTGGCTGTGCAGTTCGAGCGGTTCCTTGACTTCGACTTCTATGTCGGGGTCTCCGCCGTCCAGGGTCACTCACGGATGCCCGAGCGGGTCTCTGATGTTGCTCTCGGGGAAAGGCTCACCTTGGAGCGATGCCGCCAGCTTGGAACGATTTTCCACGCCTCGGATAACTCCAACTACGAGAGCATCCGGGAAAACGGCTTGAAGCTGGAGGCGACGAAGGCGGCGTGGCAGCGGCACAGGAAGGCCATCCACCTCGTTTATGCGGGTGGAGTGATTTCTCCTGGGGCTGGGACCGTCATTAAGTACGGTACCTA
>CAJNDT010002525.1:0-30848 GCA_905221615.1 Symbiodinium sp. CCMP2592
TTTTGGGCTAAAATGCGGCTCTGGGCAGGTCGTCGTCTTAAGGATTGAGGTAGACCGCGATGTGGGGGCTCGGCGTTGGTTGGAAGCCCGGCTCGGCCTCAATTTTTGTCTCTAGACAACCTATACCAAAATGTGGCCTTGGCCCTCCTACTCTATCCGGCGAGATGTTTTGAGCGAAGGTATGTTCCTTGAGTGCAGTGTCCATCACGAGAAGGTTTGATTTCTGACGAAAAGGCACGGTAGAGGCTGAGCAACCCTCGCACAGCCGTCAAGCCTGCATGACCACGGCAAGATTTGGGCCGGGTATTTCTGTTGAGTGCCAACTGCTCTGCACCAAACACAGGTCATAACCTCCAAGCTGCTTCCTTTCAAAAACAGTCAACACGACCTGTCTGTGCCACACCTCAACCTCTTGCTCAGAAGCACGCACCAGTGCGAACCATGATCCCGAGATGCAGCGCATACTTGTGATTCACGACATGACGACACCACTTGCAGCCGAAGCCTTGCACACACTTGCAGTCATTCAAGGCAAGCTCGGATGCGGTCGGGCCACCTGCCAACACCGAATTTGACAACAAAACGTCACTCTCAATCATTGCTCGACGTCATGTCGGTCAACTCCGGTCTCAGTGCGGGCGTTTATTTTGCTCCTCACTCGGCGCTCAGGGCCTGGTACTCCAGCAGCAAGACCTGAGAGATGGCGCAGGAAGGGTGGGATGAGGGCCACCAAGTCTTCTTGCTGCAACGAAAATAGGTCGTCGATGAAGCCTTTGGGAAAATTGGAGCCAAGCACCGCCAAAAACTCCACGTTCCGTTGCCTCACCGTTTCTGCTGCTTTGTGCAGCTTCTTCGACTGCTCTTCGACATCCTCTTGGTTGAGCAGAGTGTTGGACTTGACTTGGACGGCGACTAAACTTGCATTTTCCCGGCGGAAGATGACAAAGTCAAGGGCCATGCAGTTGGGGGGAGCCATGATGACCAGGAAAGGCGACGTGCCGCAGTGATTGATGCCCAGCTCTCGAGCTTCCCGCAGAAAACTTTCGAGCTTTTGTTGTGCCTCGTGCTTGTTTGCTGTTGCAAGGGCGGGATCCTGTGCCAGTGAGTCGTTAAAGCCTATATCCAGGAAGCTTCTTCCACAGCTTGTTTTGAGAGCCTGTGGAAGCTTCTCATGCCCTTTCACAATAGCTAGCATAGCACCAAGAGCGCCTGTAACCTCCGTGAAATACGACGCAGCTTGCTTCATGTGTGTTTCGTTGTCGCTTTCAATCGCCTTGCACTTGGCCCGATACGCTTCGCCCATCATGTGCTGAAGCTTGGCCACCCTAGGAAAGGACTCTACTGGGTTAAACGAGTTCTCGAACCAGGAGGCCGCATGCCAGGCTGCGACTGTTGGCATAAAAAGCCTCTGTTGTTGTGAGGTTTGCCTCGCCTCCACCAGCACGCTTCCCTGGTATATGCCCCGCTGCAGTGACTTGATGCGGCTGACTCGAGCCAGCTGCTGGTAGGGGCAAGCCCGTGAGTCCCATGTCTCGAGCAGTGCCTCCAGCTCGTCTGCCCTGAATTGGGGTGGGAGGTTCACTCCCATGTCTCCAAGCTTCGCAATGCAACCCATTATGGAACCTCCAGACGGGCCTTTGAATCTTGCTTTGTTCAGCTCCGCTGTCAGATACTGGACGGCGCGGGCATAGCCCGCCGTGGCTCCCCAAGCAAGCGAGATGCGGTAGGCCAAGATTGCATTCTTAGTCTTGTTTCGGTCCCAGACGGTGAGCACTGACTGAAAGCGACTGAACGTGTCAGTTCCGAGCACAATCAAGATTTGAAACTCTACTGGCCGAATGCTCGCGTTGAACATGTTCACAGCTCCCTCATAGTCGCTGAGCGCCGACATCACCACCGAGACCTGCCCGGCCCAAGAATCCATCAGCTGACAAAGTCGCCGTCTAGCGAGACCCTCGTCGTCTGATCTGCCCATCTCGTCGGCAAGGATTAGTAGAGGCCGGGCACCATACCAGTGCCGCAGGATCTTAACCACAAAATTGAGGTCGACAAGGCTCTGCAGCATGTTTTCAGATGAAACAGCGTGGTTGATGGCATCCAAGAAGGCTGTCCAAGACTTGCAGCGCAATCCAGTGCTTCTCATGTGATAGGCAGCACCGAACAGAACCCGCAGACCCAAGTCCACGCCGCTGTTGCTCATACGAAATCCATCGGTCCACTTGTCGCCCATGGCAGAGTTGTAAGTGAAGACAGAAACAATCGGCCTCTGCAACTTGCCATCCAAGTCCCAAAGACTCGAGATGTTCTCACCCAACTCGGCCAAGAAATGGCTCTTGCCAGAGCCGGGCGCCTGCGCTACCAGGAGCGCTGGCGACAAACTCTTGTCAGAGCTGGCAAGCCCTTCCAAACGCTTTGCTCGAGCCACAATTTTGGTCACCATATCCTGCATCTCTGTGTCCCGATCCAAGAGTTTTGTTTTGTCTTTCCCAGGTGTGCTTAAAGCCAACTCACCATTGAATGGGCCCAAGCTGAGCTCAATGATGCAGCTTGGGTTTGACGAGTAGCCAGCATCTGTCAGCGGCCAGCCCTTTGTGCCGTCGAACAGCAGCTTTCCAAAAAACTCAGCAGCCTGGGACACGTCAACCTGCAAGGGAATTCTCAGGGGGTCATTCTTGACACCGCCGTCTCTCTCCAAAACCCTCACATCAGCCCTACGACGTGCTGCAAACCCACACCTCTAGCCTCTCTGCAAGCACTAAGAGCAACCCTCCAGCAGCCAAGAGCCCCTCCCACTAAAACAGTAGTTTTCAAGCCGGTCGGCACTGAAGCCTAGCACCAAGAACAACAAACCGAGGGTTGACTGAGCCAAGCGGAAGGCACCCACTCGGTAAAACACGAGGTGCAAGCAGATTTGAGTGGTGCCTGAAGTGAGCAAAAAGGTGCCTTCCGCTCGGCAAAACACGAGGTTGCAACCAGATTTGCGTGAAACCTGAAGCAGCCAAGAGCCCTCTGCTCCGAAGAGAAAAAGCAGCACACCCAAAAAGCAACAACGGTGGAACCCACGACGACCAAGAGCCCCGGACAAGCAGGAGTGCTACAAACCAAAGGCAACATGCCCACGCTGAAGCCCCCGGCCTGCACTAGTCGGAACCCCACTGCTCTTCAAGGGCGGGGTTGACTCCCTTGACTCCCCCTGACGGACCTCAAACAGCAACAACCGCAACATGGAGAGCGAGCTCAAAGCGAGCGCAAAAGAGGCTGACCCCCCCACCTCGAGCCTAGGATTGACACCCCGTTCTGAAGCATCGGCAAAACACGAAGGGCAACCAGATTTGCATGAGCCTGAAGCAGCCAAGAGCCCCTCCCGCTCCCCGAAGGGCTGCAAGCCAAAACAGTGAAGCTTAACGACGGGGGAATCCTTGCTGAGAGGAGAGCATGACCCCAAAAAGCAAGAACGGTGGACCCCACGAAAACGCACAACGACCAGCCCCGGACATGCAGGAGTGCTACAAACCAAAGGCAACATGCGCACGCAGAAGCCCCCACCCTACACTTGTCTTGCCGGAACCCCCACTGCTCTCCAAGGTCCGCGTGCTGAAGGCAAGCACTAAGAACGCAGGGTTGACTCCCTTGACACCCCCCCTCACGGACACAGTAACCTGAAAGTCGAGCCTCAAACAAAAGCGACCGCAACTTGGAGAGCGCAAAGCGAGCACAAAACAGGCCGACCCCCCATCTCGAGCCTAGGACTGACACCCTGTGCTGAAGCGTCGGCAAAACACGAGGAGCAACTAGTTTTGCGTGAAACCTGAAGCAGCCAAGAGCTCTCTGCTCCGAAAGCCCCTCCCGCTCCCCGAACTGCTGCAAGCCAACACAGTGAAGACAGCTTAACGACGAGGGGCTGAGTGGAATGCAGTACCCCAACAAGCAACAATGGTGGACCGCACGAAAACGCACGACGACCAAGAGCCCCGGGCAGGCAGGAATGCTACAAACCAAAGAAAACATGCCCACGCGGAAGCCCCCCGGCCTGCACTCGTCTTGCCGGAACCCCACTGCTCTTCAAGGTCCGTGTGCTAGCGGCAGGCACTAAGAACCCAGGTCCCTTGACTCCCCCTCACGGACACAGCAAGCTGAAAGTCGAGCCTCATTCAAAAGCAACCCCAGCCTGGAGAGCGCAAAGCCAGCGCAAAACAGGCTGACCCCCCAACTCGAGCCTAAGACTGACACCCCGTTCTGAAGCCTCGGCAAAACACAAAGGGCAACCAGATTTGCCTGAACCTGAAGCAGCCAAGAGCCCCTCCCGCTCCCCGAAGTGCTGTAAGCCAACACAGTGAAGCGCGAAACGCTGGCCCACTTAGTGCAAAAGCCGAGCATCGACACAAGCACACATGAAGCTTCACCTGGTGCCCTGTGACCGGCTGCCCTGCAAAACGCTGGCGTCTCGGGCCCTGCCCGACCCCGACAAATCAAGAAAGACAACTGCGACAGCACGGCGACCAAGCACACAAACACAGATACCGTAACTGAGCCTCATACGCAAAAACAACTGCAGCCTGAGAGCAACGCAGACCCTCACCTCGAGCCTCACTGCCAGCAACAACACTCGGCAAAACGCGAATGCTCAACCAGATTTGCGTGAAACCTGAAGCAGCCAAGAGCCCTCTGCTCCCAAAGCCCCTCCCGCTCCCCGAAGTGCTGCAAGCCAACACAGTGGAGACAGCTTAACGACGAGGGGATCCTTGCTGAGGAAAGCAGCACCCCAAAAAGCAACAACGGTGGACCGCACGAAAACGCACGATGACCAAGAGCCCCGGGCAGGCAGGAGTGCTACAAGCAACGGCAACATGCCCACGCAGAAGCCCCCGGCCTGCACTAGTCTTGCCGGAACCCCACTGCTCTTCAAAGTCCGTGTGCTAAAGGCACCCAGGGTTGACTCCCTTGACCCCCCCTCACGGACACGGTAACCTGAAAGCCGAGCCTCAAACAAAAACAACCGCAACCTGGAGAACGAGCGCAAAGCGAGCGCAAAGCGAGCGCAAAACAGGCTGACCCCCCCATCTCGAGCCTAGGACTGACACCCCGTTCTGAAGCATCGGCAAAACACAAAGAGCAACTAGATTTGCCTGAACCTGAAGCAGCCAAGAGCCCCTCCCGCTCCCCGAAGTGCTGCAAGCCAACACAGTGAAGCTTGACGACGAGCGGACCCTTGCTGAGAGGAGAGCATGACCCCAAAAAGCAAAAACGGTTGGACTGCACGAAAAACGCACGACGACCAAGAGCCCCGGACATGCAGGAGTGCTACAAGCCAAAGCCAACATGCTCACGCAGAAGCCCCCACCGCAACCCCACTGCTCTTCAAGGTCCGCATGCTAAAGGCAAGCACGAAGAACCCAGGGTTATCCTTGAGCCCCCCTCACGGACCATTCCACAGATTGGTCTTCGAGATCGACAGGCCGGTATCCGCAGCCAATGCTCTCGTCACCGCTGCTTCCACTATCAAAGCAATGTCTGTCGGAACGGCTTCAACCTGAAGGCAACAACACAAGTAACTGACGCTAGATACGTTTGCTGATGTTTGCTGGCCCAACACAAGCAACGACACGTACAAGCAGAGTTAACAACAAGAAACAACCACACGAATGCTCCTCTCTGCAACCTCTCACGAAAAGCCTCATGCTAAACGCTGCTGTTCAAGCCGGATCGTCCGTGCACTGAAGACGCCAAGAACAAACCGAGAAGGCAGTGTGGGGACAGCTCAACGAAGAGGGGATCCTATGAGATTCCGGTCTGACACGAAAGGCACGAAACCAACGAAACCCATGATGTGACGAGCCAGCTCTGTTCAAGCCCCCGGCCTGGAATGCGCTTGCGGCCGTCGGCGGGGCAGAAACAGCAGCGATGCGCTTGGCCAGGACTTCAGCGGGGCCCATGAGAATGCCAACCGTTCGCATCTTCTCCGCAGTCAACTCCAGGAGCGCGGTGCCCCTCACGTCGTTCTGCTTCAAAATCTCGGCAATGCTCTGCCCCTTGTCGCCGTAGTTCTCCGTTTCCAAGGCCGCCCGGACCCAAGAACTGACCTGCCATCCATGCTCGCAGACCCGAAGCTCAAGCAAGAGACATGCAAATCGCCTCGTCCACGCCAAACTGCCGGATCTGCTCAGCTGTTTTTTGCAGCCACTGGGCCTGCGCCAATGGGCA
The DNA here is from genome assembly GCA_905221615.1 of Symbiodinium sp. CCMP2592. Lineage (NCBI taxonomy): Eukaryota > Dinophyceae > Suessiales > Symbiodiniaceae > Symbiodinium > Symbiodinium sp. CCMP2592. Next base: position 6,202 of record CAJNDT010002525.1, read on the forward strand.
CAGCCTAAAGGATGCTCCAGTCCGCGAGGCTGCACGGACAGCTCGCCTGATCGAAGCCTGCTTTGGCCTGCAGGAGCCACGCAGACATGCGAAGCCCGCACCAGCAAAAACACAAACTCCCCGAAAGTGCCTGGGTCGTCGCCTCTTCCACCTCTTCCACCTCATACTTTGCTGAGGAAGCCTCCAAACATGGACTGACCCGAAAAGACATGTGCTGCTGGCAGAGTTGAGCGTTTGGAGCACCTACATCATAAGCACCAGACAAGTTGAAGCGGGTCAGAAAGGCAAAACATGGCAAAACCTGCTTTTGGGGCCTGGAGTTGCAAAGTGCTGGCACGAACACAAGCTGACTGACAACCCAAACACCTCAAGCACCAAGGACATGAGTGCACGCCTTCTTCCCGGTAATCCCCTGCGTGGCATCTTCGACCGTTTCAGCGGTCTGTGATGGGACAGCCTGCTTTAGTAGCATGCTTTAGCGTGAGTCACAAGTAACGCAACACGACAAACCCTTTTCTCTTCGTTGTCTTCGGCCTCACCACCATCCAAAGTGCCATCAGCCTCAGCTCTGCAGGACATAAGCTTAACACTGAACTTCTCTCGGTCTCGGCTTTCCGCCTCAGCCCTGCGTGCAACGAGCAAGCTGCGTGCCCATATTCCTGCAGGAACCGACCTCGCTCTGGCTTGCGGATTTTGGGACTCCATGCCATACATCACATCCCACCTTGAAAACGGCACGGCCCCCGCTCCAAGCAAAGCCCGCGCCGTCTGCGTTGCTTGCCTGAACTGCTCGCGAACACCTCTGACACTGTTCAAAGCGCCGGTCTTAGGCTCTGGCTGACACGTCAAGAACAGCGCCAGTAGCACCAGCACACGCCTGAGCTTGCGTGATGTTGCTGGAGGCCGGCTCATGGCGGCAATCGTCCTAGCTGTCCTCTTGCTTGAGCAAAAGCACTGCAATCTCCACCTTTTTCAGTTTGAGAGTTACCTCACGTATGCTTTGTTAGCCACTTCGCTTGTCTTCTTGCTGAATCAAAACAATCGTGACCTGTTTCCGCTCGGACACGCTTGCCAGCGCATCACAGATCGGCCCTGCGTGAGAATTTGTGTTGTGGTTCGTTACAAACATGACAACGTGCATATGCTTTCCTTCGGTGAGAATGTCTTGATTTGTCGACATGCCGTCCGCGACCGTGTAGCATGCCAAGTGTTTAGTTTGCAACCAACTGCAACTCAACATGCGCAGCAGTTGCAAGTGTGGCCCGGCGTGCACAGGCAACTGCTGCAAGATGCCTCGGTCAGATTCGGTCAGGGTTCTCGTCGCCGGGGATCGGTCCTTGCGGCGACCGTGAAATGTGAAACCCTGGCCGTCCCTGAAGGCCGTGAAATGTGAAACCCCGGCTCCGTGAAATGTGAAACCCTGGCCCCTCCACCTCCGAAGGCCCGTGAAATGTGAAACCCTGGCCCCCCCGAAGGCGCGTGAAATGTGAAACCCTGACCCCTCGAAAACGCGTGAAATGTGAAACCCTGGTCCCTCGAAGGCCCCCCGAAGGCGCGTGAAATGTGAAACCCTGGTCCCCCGAAGGCCCGGCGTGAAATGTGAAACCCTGGTGCCCCGAAGGCCCGTGAAATGTGAAACCCTGGTCCCCCGAAGGCGCGTGAAATGTGAAACCCTGGTCCCCCGAAGGCGCGTGAAATGTGACACCCTGGTCCCCCGAAGGCCCGTGAAACGTGAAACCCTGGTCCCCCGAAGGCGTGCAAAATGTGAAACCCTGGCGTCCCGAAGGCCCGTGACATGTGAAACCCTGGTCCACTGACCAAAACGCCCCCTGCGGCCTCCCAGATATCACATTTCACGCCCCCATGCGGCGCCCCAGGTTTCACATTTCACGCCTCCCGCGGCCCCCCAGATTTCACATTTCACGCCCCGCTCCGGACCCCCAGATTTCACATTTCACGCCCCGCCGCGGCCCCCAAATTTCACATTTCACGCCCCGCTCCGCCCCCCAAATTTCACATTTCACGCCTCCTGCTGCCCCCCAAATTTCACGTTTCACGGCCCCTGTGGCCTCCCCCCAGGTTTCACATTTCACGCTCGGTGCGGCCTCGCGGCCCCCCAAGTTTCACATTTCACGGCCCCTGCGGCCTCCCCCCAGGTTTCACATTTCACGCCCCGGTGCTGCCTCGCGGCCCCCCAAGTTTCACATTTCACGGCCCCTGCGGCCTCCTTCCAGGTTTCACGTTTCACGCCCCCTGCGACCCCGAATTCGGCCCTTTCACACCGCAAGATTCCTAGGCCCTTGACCCTGCCTCCGAGCCAAGAGGTCGAGGACGAAGATACGAGCAGCACACGAGCGCCTGCGCAGAAGGGTCGGGGGTCTCGGGAAAGGAAGGGACTCCTCGACCACGCAGCCGCGAAAAAACACTACCGCGAAGTAACCTTTCACTAACCTCACCTCTGCTGGATGCTGTCGAAGAAGCGAGAGTCAGGAAGCGCACCTGATCACAGGAGGGGGCCCGGGGTTCCCGGGAGGGGAGGGGAGGCGCACACACTCTAGATTACGGGAGGGGTGAGGGCGGCAGCACAGGGCACTCCTGACACGTGCGACCAAACCTCGCAGCCTCAGAACCCCTTGCCTGCAACCTCCAAAAAACCCTGAAACCTCTGTGCACCCGGCGTTTGCACTCTACCTCTCTGTGTCAGGACTTGCGTGCTTGCTGTCTGTCTTCGTTAGGTGCGTCTTGCCAGGTCCTTCTGTTGCTAAACGAGTTGCTGCTGTTGCCTGTTGCCACTGCCTGCTGCTCATGCTTCGAGGGAGCGAGCGCGGCACAAGCACTCACAAAAATCGAACGTGTCAAAATCATGCAAAAATCCATGCCAAAAACTCATGCAAAACGAAATGCGGGCATTCGGTTTAGGTGGCTTCCAAAGTAGGCCTGCTCGCCACAGAGCAGTGAAGTAGGCCTGCTCGCTCCAGAGCAGTGAAACGTGAAAGAAACTCGTGCAAAACGAAAAAACTGCCGTATAAGGTTTAGGGAGGGCTTGAGCCGAACCTGTACACAAGAGTTGAGCCAAAAACTGTACAAGCCGCTGTACAACGGGGAGGCTTGAGCCGAAGCTGTACACGAAGACTTGAGCCAACAACTGTACAACAAGACTCGACCGGCGAAGGGGCGCCCGCTCGGGGGACGACCTTTTTTCCGGGCGGGTGGTTCAAAAGTCATGAGCTGGGCTCAGCAACGAGAAGCGATCAGAATTGCAGCCGAGGCCGGGGTCAGGGCGAGGACCTCGGCGGCAGGCTCAGAAACCCTTCCTTTGAGACACCACCACCTCCGCTACGCGATGCTCAGCCGCCCCAACGGCGAGCTGACGAGGGCCGGGCAGTACTACTACCAACTGATCGGCCAGCCACCCCCCAGTCGGCAGTACGACCGCAACCAGCCCCTCATCCGCGAGGGGCCCAACGATTACATCATGCTCCGGGGGGGCGCCAAAAAGCTGCTCCGCAGCCTCCAACCCAACGGGAACTACCACTTGACCAAGCTCGGGAAGAGCTTCTTCAAGGACAAGTGGGTCGACTGGGTGGTGCACGTGCCCGTCATCATTCGGGGCATCCGGCGAAACGGCCGGAACCGCGGCATGCCCTACGAGCGCACCAAGCGCCTGCCCGTCACGGACCTCAACGTCGCACTGCCCCGGCAGAGCGAGGGGCTCTCGGATGCCCAAGCTGCCCGGAACCTCAAGGCATCCGCGCTCGCGCAGCTCGGGAACCCCGAGCCGAACGACATTATTTGGGAGCTGTCCGACGAGAGCTACTACCTGGACGCGACGAGGGAGTGGACCTTCAGCCAGCAGGCCATGCAGGTCGTGGACAACCAGGTGGTGCTGGACACCGTCCTGGATCAGCCCCTGGGGGCTCTGCGGGACGTCTCCTACCAGCTGTACTGCGGCGACGACATCCTCGAGTCCGCCTTCGAACAACGGCCGGACAAGCTCTGCGTCCCTCGGCAGCTCGCGGAGCTGATGCGGCTGCCGCTGCAAGAGGTGCTTTCGGACTTCGACGCAATCTGCACCCAAAAAACGTGGCGGGAGCAAGGCATCACCCCGATGTTCTGCGTGGACTGCCAGGGCCGCCTGCTGGACAAGTACGAGCCTTCGGTCAAGGAGCAGCGGGCCGTGGCCTTCACGAGCTGGAACGGCCACGCCTTCTTCTACAAATCCGCCCGCACCGTCGCGAAGTGCGAGCCGATCGGGGAGCGGGCCAGGTATAGGGGCGAGAGGAGGCCGGGCGAAACGCCCGAGTTCAAGCATTGGCGGGAGTGGGAGGGTGAGGTCACCAGCGGCCACTTCTACGCCGAGGACCTGGAGCAGGTCCGGAGGGAGCTCCTGGCCGAGGAGCACTGCCCGAAGGTGGTCATGCGAAGCATGAGCGAGTGGCGGTGCCTGCGGCTGAGGGTGCGGGGCGGCGAGGACTGCGTCATCTCCGCCTTCCACGAAGACCTGGACGTGCTGCAGGCCTGGATGCGGCGGCTGGGGCCCCTATTACGGGCAGCGTCTGGCAGGCGCTTCGAGCGAGGTCTTCCTTCACCTTCTCAAGGCCCGCCGCGATCCGCCCGGATCTCGGCAAGCCCTGCTCTCGGAGCAGGACCATCAGTGCAAGCTCTGCGCATGCGAGTTGGACCACATCGTTCCCGTGCACCAGTCCTTCGCCGCGCAGGCCCAAAATCTCCAGGCCCTGTGCCTCGAGTGCCACCGGAACAAAACGGCCTTGGAGTTCTCGCACGCCACGACACTGGAGTCGCGCTTCAGCCGGCGGGCTTACGAGCAGTACGTGGAATAGCCCCGACTCCCACCGCTCGTCTTCAAGCTCAACAGCCACAAGCCGGACCACATCTGCCACGGAATCGACGTGGTCCGGTGCCGCAAGAACGCCCTGGCCCATGCCAAGTTCCCGGCGCCCATCTTCTGCCCCAAGGACAACGTGGAGCAAGCCCGCGAAGGGCACCTGGCGGACCTGACCTACGTGAAGCTCCGGGAGGACGGGCGTTGGGCGGCCTTCAAGCAGCTCCCCTTACGTGGGTCAGGGCTGGTACGCGAAGCCTGCGGTGGCCTACATGCTGGAAAAGGGCCTTGCGACCTGGCGCGACTTCGTGTACAGCCTGGACGCCACGGCGCACGTGGACTAGGAGTCCGTGACTCAGGCCCTGCAGCAAATGAGAAGAGCACTACGCGAAGCTGTCGGTGAACGCCCTCATCGGGCTCTGGGCACGCAACATGAACCTCATCTACACCATGCGCACCAGCAACCACCAGTTCGACGGCTCCGGGTGCCAGCACCGGGAGCTGTTCCTGGACGCCGCGGGTGGGATGCACTGGGATCACATCTACGTGACCCAATTGTTGTCCAATCGGAGCTGCCGGCCCGTGCACGACTTCGTGATGGCCTCGGAGTACGTCGCCGTCTCCAGAATCCGGGATGCACTCGCAACCGTGCCGCCGAGGTACCTGAAGGCCGTCAAAACGGACTGCGTCGTCTTCCAGGACCTGCCCAAAAAGTTCCAGGGCCTCGTGGACGGACTGGTCCGCCAAAAACACCCCGACGGCACGCCCGTGTACCGATGCGAGGAGGTCAAGGGCCTCGAAGGCCAGTACCGAATCCCCCGAATCGAGGCGGAGTGCATGTGCAACATTGACACCTGGAAGGTCGCAGAGGACCCGGTGCTCCACTGCCTCGAGGGTGGGAGCCTGCTGCTGACCGGCTACCCGGGCACCGGGAAAACCTATCTGGCGCGCCAGATCGTGACCGCCCTCCGGGAAGAAGGGTACAAGGTGAAGATCATCACGAAGACCCACTCCTCCGTGCAGAACTTCGGCATGCAGGCGGAGACGGCCGACCACTGGGTGCGGAGCACCGTTCGGAACGGGTACTGCAACATCGACTGGCTGGTGGCGGAGGAAATCACGCAGCTCGACACCGGGCTGTGGAACGATATCGCCTGTGTCTCCATGAACCGCAAAATCAAGTTCCTGCTGCTCGGCGACTTCCGCCAGTTCCCCGCGATCATGGACAACTTCGCGGGCACTCCGGTGCAGCGCGAGCTCAAGCACTGCCAGCTGCTCCACGACCTCACCGACGGCTGGCACCACGAGCTCACCGAGAACATGAGGAGCGACCCGGGCATCTTCGACTTCCTGACCTGGCTTGGGGTCGACGAGCCCCGGGAGCAGCGCCTGGCCGAGGCGCTCCACGCGGCCCGAGAAAGATTTCCTCGACAAGGCGAGCCGGACGTCAGCCTGGTCATCTCCCACGCCCACCGCATCAGGATCAACACCCGGGACAACCGTCGCCTGGCCCCGCCGGAAGCTGTCACGATCGAGTACACCGGCACTGGCCCGACGACCACCAACATGCCACAGACCATGCGGGTCTGGCCCGGCCTGAAGCTCATCGGGGCCGGCGGCCGGGTCAGCAAGGGCATCTACGTGCACGTGGCCGAAGTGGGCCCCGAAAAGATCGTCTTGGACGGCGGCGACTCCTTCACCCACGCCGCCCTCCTCAAGCACACCCGGCTGTGCCACGCCATCACCTACGCCTCGTGCCAAGGCCTGACGCTCGAGGGGCGGGTCTTCCTGTGCGACACCGAGAGCCCGCACTTCACTCTCAAGCACCTCTACGTTGGCGCCAGCCGCGCCACCAGCAGCGAGCTCCTGACCGTGCTCTAGAAGGGGCACGCGGGACCGGCGGCCTCGTAGTCCTTCAGCTGCACATCGGTCACTTCGAGCAGTAGGCCGCACTGGTTGGACATCAGCCATATTTGGCGCAGCTCGCACCGGACCCTGCACTCCCTGCCGGCGAGGTTGCCGGGCTCCGCCAGCTCCTCCTGATTGGGCCCCCACATGCGGACTCGCCCCCAGTCCATCTTCAGCTTGAGGTACGAGCCGCCCCGTGGGCTCGTTTTCAGGCACGATTGGAAGCGGTCCTTCACATCCGCCTCGGTCAGAAACTTGCCGAAGACCTTCGGCTCAGAAAGCGACAGCGCCGTCAGGGCCCTGACGAGGTGCTGCTCGATCTCCTGGAGCTGCGCCTTGGAAGCCTCCTCGGGCTCCAGGCACAGACCCACGCGCTTGGCGCTCGGGTCGTTGAAGGCGGCCGGGTGCCAGATGATCTTCTGCCACTCCGCCGACTGCCACACCGGCGGACCGCCGTTCCGGCGCAAGGGGACGTACTTGCCGCCCTTCGCGTTGATCGTCAGATCGCCGAGCTGAATAGCCGATTCGCTGGTGGCTTGCTTTTGCGGCTCCATGCTGCTCCCTTTCCTTCCGTATAACATAAAAAATGCCGTCGCTCGAAGGGATGACGCCCGGACCCTGCGCGGTCGTCACGCTGGCGGGCGTCTTTCTCGGCTTGTGGCTTCTGTCATTGCCCTGGGAAAACCATGAGACTTCTGGAATTGTTCTCCGGCACGAAGTCGGTGGGCCGTGCCTTCGAGGCCCTTGGCTGGGAGGTAACGAGTCTTGACACGGACGCGACGACTCGACCCACCATCTGCGCCGAGATTCAGGAATGGGATTACCGGACCTACCCGCCCGGGCACTTCGACTTCATCTGGGCCTCTCCCGTCTGCACGGAATTCTCGAGAGCCCTGACCCGGCGACCCCGACGGCTGACCGAGGGCGATGGCTTGGTTCTGAAAACCATCGAGATCATCGGCCACCTCCGGCCTCGGTGGTGGGCCGTCGAGAACCCGCGAACGGGCCTGCTCAAAAGTCGGCCCTACATGCAAGCGCTGCCTTACAACGATGTGTCCTACTGCATGTACGGCTTTCGCTACCAGAAGACCACCCGAATATGGAACAACCTGCCTTGGGTTCCCAGCCAAGCGGTCTGCTCCAAGCGCAGCCGCTGCGAAGCCTTCCGAGATGGCCGGCACCGCTCAGAGGCAAGGCAGCGGCCAGACCCGAAACCAGTTGTACTCCCTGCCGCCCCGGCTGTGCCAGGAGATCGCGGAGAGCCTGGAATAGAAATAAAGGTGAAGCTCTTCCCCACCACCGAGTACACCTCAAAACAGCCACGCGACCCGATCGTCCCCCGCGTGCCGTGCACGGGCATCTTCCTCGGGCCCTCGAAATCGGGGAAGACGGTGGCCCTGATCTCAGCCATCCTGGACCAGTACATGACAAGCGGCGGCGAGTCGGTTTTCGAACGGATCTACATCTTCAGCCCGAGCATCGAGATCGACGACGCCTGGAAGCCCGTGAAGGACTTCATCGAGCACCACATGGGCGTCAACACGGAGCGAGAGCAGGTCTACTTCGACAAGTGGGACGAGGGGGCCCTGCGCACCATCATCCAGCAGCAGAAGAAGATCACCCGAACCACGAAGGAGCTGGGCTTCAAGAAGCTCTACCAGATCCTGATCGTGATCGACGACTTCGCGGATCAGCCGGAGCTCCACCGCCGCACCGGCGACGGGGCGCTGGACACGCTCTTCATCCGCGGACGCCACATGCAGATCTCGACCTGGGTCTCCTCCCAGAAGCTCCGGCTCATTAGCGCTGCGGTCCGGGTGAACATGCAGTTCATGTGCGTCTGGCGCCTCCGCAACCAGCTCGAGCTGGAAGCCGTCCTCGAGGAGCTCACGGCGCTGCTGCCCAAGAAGGAGCCGCAGGCCATCTACGAGGAGGCGACGAGGGAGCCCTACAGCTTCCTCTTCATCCACTATCTCAAGCCCCGGCCCGAAATGTTCTACAAGCGCTGGGAGGAACGCTTCGTGATCGAAAATAATGGGGACGATCCTGTCGCAGGTGGTGGGCAAGCTCCTGGGGGGCGGGCCGGTCTTGGACAGTGAGTGCCATTGCTGCAGCAGCACCCGCATCGTGGAACCGCGCTGGCCCTACCCTGAGCGGGCCCGGCAGATCTCCGAGAAGTCGACGGGGCGGAGTTTCTTCCGGAGAAGGAAAAGGATGAGCTGCACGATTTACGTGGATAGCCGGAAGCGCATCGCCGGGGACGACTCTTCCTTCGAGTTCGACATCGGAGAGACCCTCCACCTCCAGACGGGCGCCAGGCTGTCGGTGCTGAAGTTTCGGGTGGCCGACGCCTTCCTCTCCACGGACCGCGGCTTCTACATGTACTGGATCGACGAGGCCCTGCAGACTCTCAATTGGGCTGCGCTTCCTGTTGGGGCCTACACCGGAGCTCGTTTGGCTAGCTGGATATCCTCCAACTACGCGAGCGCCACTTACGTGGAGCAAACGAACGAGATCGGAGTGGCCTACGACGCGAACCGCCGCATCCTAAACGACGCCGAGATCCGGAGCCTCTTTCCCGGCACCGGCTCTTACCCCGCCGGCGCCACGCCCAGCCGCCCCTTGAGCATGAACCACCTGCTCGGGCCCTCCTTCATCGAGGGCTCTCTCCAAATATTCACGTTCGTCACGATGAACCCCTACAGCGAGCTGTTCCTGCGCTGCTCCACGCTCGCCACCGCCGCCGACATCAAGGGCCCCCTGGGTCAGGACATCATCGCGAAAATGATTATCGACAAAGGCATCGGCAACATAATGCAAACGAGAACGGACGAGGGCCATTTCGTGAAACTCCACGGGCCCATTACCTTGCGCACCCTGCGCTTCAAGCTCACCGACGTCGACGGGAATGTGGTTAACACCCGCGGCACTTCCGTTTCCTTCGCGATTTTCCTCGACTATGAAACTTAAATGTTTAATGAAGTAAAATGACGGAGGAAAATGAGCTGGTGGTGGAGGAAACTCCTCAGGAGCCTCCAGCGACTGAAACCCCAGAGCCTGCTGAGGAGCCTGCTCCGGCCCCCGTGCCCGAGACGCCAGCCGCCCCAGCCCCAAAGCGAAGAGGGCGTCCGCCCGGAAGCAAAAACAAACCCAAGCCACCGAAAACGGTCCCGGTCGAGGAGGTCGCAGCACCAGCTCCCGAGCCCTCGCACACTCCGCAGGCTCCAAAGGCTCCAGCCACTCCCGAGCCTGCCCCGGAGCCCCCGCAGGCTGCCCCGCCAGTGGAGCCTGTGAGGATGACGCCCGCCCAGGAGCGGGCTCTCAGGTACATGGAGCGACAAGATAGATACATGCAGCTTCTTGCCCGAAACACTCTGGAACTGTAAAGAAGATGATGCCCCTCGAGAGGCGCAACGAACCCTTCATGCTTCGGCAGTTCCACAAGATGTACCCCAGCTACAACCTCAATCCCCTGATGCGCCGGCGGCACCAGCAGCTCGTCGAGGCGCAAGCTTTTTTCCTTTCCACACGCACCGCTCAAGTAGGACGGCTGGCGCTAAGGTGAGCAGGAGTGATCCCGGCCGCTCGGTTGGCGGCAATGTGATTTCATGAAATCAGGATGCGAGCAAACAAAAGACCCAAAGCCAAAGCCAACGGGCAAACGAAGCCCAGCCCCGACAACGACACACCACAACACAACCACAAAAGCAACGAACGACGAAGGAACCCACAACAAAACAAGAACAAAAGCAACACAACACAACGAACAAACAACAAACAAACAAAACGAAAGGAACACGAACGAACAGACAGGCAACAGCGAACGAACGACGACGACGAGAACGAAGACAGCACGACAACAACCAACCGCCCGGAACAACCCGAACAACAGCTCCGTCCACGATCACATGAAAATCACACTCTCGGTACTAACATTGCCTCGCCACGTATGGCAGCAGGCGACCCCGACATCGCTGCGCACAGCTGCATGTCGACCAGTGAAAACGTTGTTTAAACAGTTGTGGAAACCAAGCCTCTACGCAGCATCGGAATCAAATGTAGTTTAGCGGCTGCACTAGGCGCAAGCTTTCAACGAGTGGCTCTCGAACCGCCGCCTCCGCCAAGAAGGCGAGACCTACGCCGACGAGCTCGGCAGGATGACGGAGGCCGTGAACCGACGGATTCCCCAGCTCCGCTACGCTCCGGCGGAGCGCGCGGGCATCCAACGCATGGCGCGGGACGTGGCCGCCGGCAGGAACACCAGCGACTCCCAGGTCTACGGGGGGATGCTGTAAGTAAATGGAGGAGCGCAGAAGCAACGGCTTCCGCGTGAAGCCCAGCTTCGGCCAGGTCCTCGGCTACTTTTGTACTTTGTGCACAGCAGCGTCGAAGCCGCCTTGTGGCAGGTGAGAACGGGTGAACCAGGGTACCCGGAGCTTCTAGAGCTCGTTTGCGTTGCAAACTTCAAGACCAACAAACACACGTCAGCAAAAACAACCCCGCCCCTAAAGGCAAAGCAGGTTGCACTGTACGGGAGAGCGTCGTCACTCGTGACCAAGCACGCTACAGCAGCTGGCCACGGCGCTAGTTAATTAACCACCGCAAAATGCGGGAGGAAGGAAACATGTGCAATCACACGCTTCAGAGTCAGCGAGGCCTCACTGGAAGATCAAGCTTCACGAAAGAAATCATCAAAGGTAGCATTGAGTAGCGCACTCGCTGCACCCATTCACGATCCGCCTGGAGGAGCTGCTGTGTCCGGAATCGCCCACAACATGTATATGTTGGAAAGCTGTTGTGACGAAAGCTGAGATATCCACTGACCTTTACGATTGTCATCCATAAGCCATATGCCTTCAGGACGGTGCGCGAAAGTCGTGTAGTGACCATTGTGGACTGACGAGCCCATGTGAATGATGCCCGATATCAACCGGTATGGCATGTACTCTATGTCCAGCGAGGTGTCATTAGCAAATTTGGGTATCCGAATGACCTCATCAGGAAGCTGTAGCCGTACCTTGGTTTTACGAACTCTGCCATGTGCATAAGTGTATCGTTCAAGGTGCAGGCACAATACTGGTGGCAGCGCTGTAAAAGCATACATCTGAGATCTATGTTGGCGTCGCCACGCTGTGATGCACGCTTGTACGGAAGTCGAGCCTGAACGATTTGGTGTTGGCACCGGGATGGTCAAAGCCTGCGCGCTGGAGCCGGTAACCATAATTCGTATGCCAGCCTCGATTGCTTTGCGAGCCTCCCATTCTCCAACACGAGCAATGCCACCTGTGGTTGACAGGAAATGAGCCCAAAACTCTGAAGCATCATGTTGTAAGTGAGGTCGAGGCCAATCCTGCCACAGGAAGGTGAGTTGATGGAACGAAGTCAAGGTGGGACGATGTACCTGTAGCAAGAGTTCCATGGGATGTGCAGCGAGGCCGAGTGCTTGCAACCACGAAAGAGAACTAAAGCGTATGCACCACAGGTATGCAAGAATCACAGAGTTCGCGTAACAAATCTGGGTGCTGTTGCGAAGACTTAGGACATGTAGGAGTCGTTCAATGTCTGCTGGAGCTCCCGCGCCAATGAAGAACGCTGCAGCGACTCTCTCCGGAACTGGAGGCCTACGACCTGACATACGGAGTTTCCCGTCAATTCCTGCATGAGTGCCTGGGCAAGCTTGCCATCTTCCTCGAGTATCGCTAAGTCCAATAGCATAACCACTGTCTCGCCTTCCATCTGCTCCCGGAGGGGTCTCAATGATCTGAAACGGTGGATTGCGGAGTCGTTCGCTAGAGCCCGCTGCAAAGTCTGTAGCTTTTCCAGCATCGTCGCATGGGACATTGGGGATTTGCTCACGTTTGCTTTGAGACATCGGCTGTTTGGGCACCAAACCTGATAAATCCACCCGTCGTCTGTCACCCATCCCGCTTGTTTTGCTGCATCGACCACTTCCTGACGGCTCAACCTGTTGAGGAGCTCCTGAACCAGACCTTGTAGGAGGATGCATCGTAAGGGGACTCGACCGACTGGTGCCTCTTTCTGAGCCGCTGAGTGCCACTTCACGGAAAGCTTCACTAGGATGTCGACCACGGAGCACGCATGTTTCTGTGTTTGAAGATACATCACCCAACCCGTATTGCCCTCGGCTACATAGCTGAGGGCGAGCCCCTCGACATCCCCCTACCCAACCGCAAGGCGAGCATCTACACATCCAGCCACTTCTACCTGGACGATTACCCCAATGCCCCCGAGCCCATCAGCGATGCACCGATGCCCCACACCCAGCTGAACCCAGCGGCTGCTTTTGAAACAGCCGACGAGGGTTACGACGGAGTTCCCTTCCCTCGCCCGCCCAGAGAGTTCACTCGCCCATCTTTTCTACCGGACTCCGATGACGGAGGCATGGACCCAGGCCAGGCCCTGCGCAACGACGGTCTGAACCCTCCGAGGCCCCCGACGCTCGGAGGTCGCATGAGGGAATCGGGCATCCAAGCCGCGTAGGCGATCATCGCAGGGGGCGCTGCGGGCGCTGCGGCGGCGAGCCGAAGCGTCGCCGAGAACCAGACCTTCAACGTTTTGAGGGGCGGAGGAGATTGGCTGGACCGCACGCTGCGGATCCCGAGGAGGCCGCCCGGATTGGGCCCGCCGCCAGACGAAGTGCCCCCGCCGCAAATCATCGGCAGACCCTCCGAAGTCGAGCCCTTGCTGGAGCGAGCCGGCCAGAGAGCCGCGGAGGTGGAGCGAGCGGCCGCGCAAGACATCGAGCAGTTCGCCACACAGCAGCTGGCGGAGGCGGAAGCTTCAGAAGGCTTTGTCACGGCGGCGGAGGCTGCAGCGGCAGGGGCCGAAGCGGCAACTGCGGCGGAAGCGGGTGGAGGAGCTTTGGCATTGCTCGGCGAGGGAGCCCTCGCAGCTGCGGGGACGGTGGGCGCTGCGGCGGGAGGCTTGGCCGTTGCAGGCGCAGGCGCTGCTATCGTGGGAACTGCTTGGGCGATTCAGGGAGCCGCCAACATGGCGGGCTTCATGATGGACAATGCTGGAGGCGGCACGGACTCCGATGCCTCGCGGCCCAGCATGACGACGGATGTGCAGACGCTGAATGGGATGCAAGAGTCGGGCGCCGTGGACCACTTCCAGGTTCAGGAGATGCGCCGGCAGCAGCAGCGCCCGCAGGTCTTCAGGATCGACACGTCGGAGGACGAGCCCCAGCCGCAGGCACAGCCGCAGCAACGCATCGTGGCCCGCCCGGCTCGGCGGCCGAGGGCGCAGCCGATGCCCTTCGGCTTGAACGCCCCACCCATCCCGGTCTCTTCCGACAGCGACCGCTCCCGCATCAGCCGGCAGTCTCGCTCGGACCGCGGGCCCCTCGGCACCCAGCCGTCGTTCGACCAGTTGAGGAACGAACCGGAACTTGCGTAGGTAGTAAAGGGTCATGGAGAACATCTCACAAGGGGTCCAAGATGAGCTCGTACAAAGCCTCAATTATCGTCTGGCCTCTTCGAACGTGAACTATGTGATGAGCCGCAAAGACGTGCAATACTTTCCATCGAGTCTCTCGACGTTCACCCCCACCACGTCCAGAGTGGCTAGAATACCGCTTACGAGCGGTCGATCGTTCATAGATCCCGAGAGCGTCAAGATCGCTTTCCGGGTGCGCAACAACTCGGCCACCCTGGCCCTCAACCCCGGCACGCAGGAGCCCTCGTGCTTCATCAAGCGGGTACAGCTCTTCGCCAATGGTCAACGTTGTGATGACATCAGCGAATACGGGCGCTGCTGCTACCTGTACTCGCTGCTGAAGCCCGCCGAATGGTATAGGAACAAGGGCATCACGGGCTTCTGGGAAGTCGGCGGCGCGCCGGCGCCCATCCCGGCGGAGAGCTTCAAGGACACCCTCATGGCGCCAACTTTGATCGGTCTTTTCCAGGCAGGGCGATTTCTACCTCCTCAATTAAACCTAAGTTTGGAATTGGAATTTAGTGAGGCCGCCGACGCCCTGCGCCCCGGCGAAGGTTCGACGGATTACACCATCGAAAATGTCCGAGTTCTGGCCAGTCAAGTCGACCTTGATTCGGCGATGTACGACAGCTTCGAAAAAATCATGCTTTCGGGCAGAAGTTTGACGTTCGGGTATCCAACGATGCACACCCAGGTCTCCAGCATCCCCGCCGGCAGCACTTCTTTCAATGTAACAGTGGCTCGCGCCTGGAGCAAATTACTAGGATGCTTCGTCACCTTTCGGGACGTCAACGATTTGCAGCTCGGCGAGTGCGCCAACTTCGAGCATCCGGGCGACGGGAACCAGTTCTCGGCAAACTCTCTGGAGTCCCAAATGCAGCTGGGAGCGCTCCAATATCCCCGCTATCCTATGGCCAGCGACGCGGAGGCATTCCACTTCCTCGAGATTTTGGCCGGAACCTACGATTCGACCATAAAAAATGTGAGAATTGCCGACAACCAGTGGAGCAACAACCAGTTCATTTGTGCCTTCCCCGTGGAGCGTGTACCCAAGCACCCTCTGAGCGGCATCAGCACGCGCTCCGGCGACCTCGCGAGGTTCACCTTCAAGAACATGCAGCCGGACCGGGTCCAGAGAATATACATACACCAACTCAGTTATCAAATTGTAACGCTTTCAGGCTCCGGCGTGTCGGTCCTCGATTAGGATAATTAGGATAATCGCTATTTTGAGTGATTTTTGCACCCTTTTTGCCCTCTTCGAGCACCGTCGCCAGCTGGCCGGCGCAGAGCCCGGGCACTAGATGTAAATGAGTTTGTTTCCTTCCACTTTGACCGGGCGGATCCTGGACGACGGCGCAACACCCCCGCCGGTCATCGAGCTTCAGGGCATCTCCGCCGGCCAGCTGGCGACGGTGCTCACAGCCTACACCCCACAGACGGAGCACACAGCAAACACCGCGGCCATCGGAGTCAACGCAGCAGCCATCGCGGTGCTGCAGGGCCAACTGTCCGCCCTGCCCGCAGCTCCGGATCTGACTCCCTACGCCCTGGCGGCGGACCTCGCCGCAGCAGAGGGCTCCATCCTGGCCAACGCTTCCGGGTTGGTGGCCGTCAACACCAGCCTGACCCATGGATGCTCTTCAGGTCGAGGTCAATGGTAAATCGACGCCCGCTTCCGTGGACCTCAAATTAGCCAGTCACCCCACGACGGCTGCGACGAACAGCAGCATCGCTTCGGCCAACAACGCCACATTAGCTACTGTTGCGGCAACCTACGCCCTGAAATCGGTGGTGGACCAGCTGGCGATCGATCTGGCGGCCCGGCAAACAGCCGCCGACGTGGACCAGCGCGTCGCCACGGCTCTATTGGCCTACGTGCAGCAAGCGGCCCTCAACGCCGCACTGGCACTCAGAGACGGCCGGCTGGACGGCCACGACGCCGACATCTTGGCGCTGCAGAGCGCAGGACCCTTCGCCCTGCCCAGCGAGATCACGGCTCTGCAGGCATCCATCGACAGCATCCTGGCGGAGATCGCCACGCTCGGCGGCGCCACTAATCTGGTCAATGCTCCGGCCTGGCCCGGCGAGATTACCTGGGACCTGCTGGCCGGCACCAATCAGATCCGCAACTTGCACGCCGCGGGTCCCCTGAGCATCCAGCTCGCGAACGACAACTGGACCCTGTCCTTCTCCGTGGACAGCTACAGCATCGCCGAAACCGACGGAGCCATCGCCGCGGCCCTGACGAACCACTTCACGCGGGCGGAGGCCACCGCCAATTTGGTGGCCGGCATCACGGAATGCAAAGACTACACGGACACGCAGCTCCTGAGCTACAGCGACACCGTCGCGACGAACCAGCTCATCGCGGACGCGCTCCTGACCGTGACCCTGAGCAACGGCCAGTCCTGGACCGGCGGGCCGACGTTCAACCTCCTGAAGGGCACGAACGTCCTGCGCAACCTGTCCGTGGCGGGAGCTCTGACGGCGACCTTCCAGAACCCTGACCCTGCTGTTTACCTAATTTTAGGTGGCGAGCAATTTACTAAACAAAGCTTGGTTTACACTTCAAATTTACGAAAAAATTTACGTAAAAAAAAAGTGTAAATTAATTTACTTTGTATAGTAAAAAATTTACACTGCAATGTAAATTTTTTTACACTGCAAAATACATGTTTTTAGGTTACACATTCCCGAATTTGAAGAAGTGAAATGCAAGCTAATTTTGGTTGGTTTTGTTTCTTTTATCATGGTTCTGCTTGTTGATTGCATGAGATTTTCCTGCGACTGTACAGTGCGGCATGGTCAGGTGTGAAGATAAAATTATGAGAATTGTGTTGCAAGCATACTTGTTAAGCCATGGTTTTCCATGTTGAAATCGCAGCTCGGTTTGATTCTGTGCTGGGTCGAGCCGGCGGATTGCTTGCGATGTGTGCTTTTTACATGCGAGAAATCGGTACATGTACATTTGCGAGAGTCATCACAATATAGTTTATACCTGCGAGGAGTCCACCTTTACCTGTGCGAGACTCTTGTAGGTTACATGCGAGAGATCTACTTATATATATATATATATATATATACTTTTCTGAGATCCGAGAGTGAGAAAAATTTTCGGACGTTGCAGCTGTGTGTTTGGTCCAGACGAGACCCAGAGGTAAGTGCGAGGCTGGATGGAGACAGAGACAAATGCATTCCATTTTTTTGAGAAATCATAAATCCTATACATACACAGTATATACAGTCTTGCGAGCATGGCTTCCTTAGCAGCTGCAGCTTCGGTCAAGCTGGCGGAGGGCGCTTCCGCTGCAACGGGCAAAAATGCCAAGGACCGAGTGGTTGCCGATCCGCTTATTACAGCAACGGAGCTGGCGAAGGTGGTGTTGGGCTTTCTCGAGTTCAAGAAGACGAAGGACCTGTGGCCTTTACTGTGCCCCCCTCCGGGCGGGCCAATAAGCTACACTTGGCACACTGCCGTCCACGGTCCGTGGTTGGCAAAGACAGCTGGGCTGCTGTTTGACCTTCTTCGCCTCGCCCCGAACACGAAGTTGTTGTCGCAGCGGGTTACCCGAAGCTTTTGGATCCTTCACGAGCAAAAGAACCTGCAGCTCGAAGGCCACAAAGACTACAAGGCAGAGGACCTTGTGGACAAGATGGACACCGCCATCCGTCTTCTTCTTAGCCACCTCCGTGCGATGAAGCAGAAGGAGAGCTTCAAGCGGAAAGTCTACAGGTCCCTGTCGCACGAGGATCAAGTGTGCCGTGGCTGCACATATGTCTTTCGTGTTTTTTCGCTGTATATATATAATTCGTGTGACGGAAGAAAGAAAAGTGTTGCAAACTTTTTTATCTAAGTCTGTGCAAACATACAATCAGGAAGCTTGACCTTTGCCTGGAAAGGGTGCAGGTGCAGGAGTTTGCCCCGAAGCCTCTTGATTCCCCCAGCACGGCCCTTGTTCCCGTGAAGGAGGATGAGAAGCCTGTTCCCTTTCGGTGTGACGAGAAGCCTACTCCTTTGCAGGATGCTGAGTTCCCGGAGTTGCCGGAAATCTTTAAGAACAGCAGCCCGACCAAGTTTCCGGACACCTTGAAGAGCAGCGAGCCGAAGAAGTTTGCGGAGAAGTTTGTGCACATCCATAAGAGCAGCAAGCCGAAGAAGATCGTTATGAAGAAGGGCACCCTGAAGAAGAAGGCCACAAAGGCAAAGAACAAAAAGGCAGGAAAGGCAAAGATCAAGACTGGTGCCGGGGCTGAGCCGGCCAAGGATGTGGAAGTGATCTCTTCCACGGATGAGTGCGACTTGGACATCCTCAAAAATGCCATGGCTTTCATGCCGCCGGTGTCTGTGGCTGTGGCCAAAAAGAAGGGTGCTTCGAAGCCCAAAGCCACCGGCAAGCCGAAAGAGAAGAGCCCCAAGCCCAAAGCCACAGCGAAGGCGAAGTCGGCGGCGAAGACGAAGGTGGCGAAGCTGGCGGCGAAGCCGAAGCCGGCGGCGGCGACTTCGCCGTCTAACAAATGGCTGTCCGCCGAAAAGTACGGATCTTGCAAGGTAGAGTTCTACTCTGAGAAATCCTACATCCGCAACTACGATAACGGCGGCAAGCTGAGGAGCATCATTTCCAGTTGCTGTCCGAAGCATCATGAGGTGATCGAGAAGATGATTCCCTACGTCGAGCAGGGCATCCCGCTCTTGGAGCTCTACAAGCTGCGAAAGGACGTCATGAAGTCGCTGGGGGTTTGAAAACCAAAATGTGTTCAGTGCGGGATGTGATGTGCACCCTGGGTTTTCTGAACTTTGTAGACTATATAACAATCTGAGTTTCAAGCATATATATGTTGTATATAAACGTGGTTTGTTTTCCCACAAATCTGAGAAAACCCATGGGTGCTAGTCACGGTGTGTTTCTATATGTCTTTCGTTTACATGTAGAGCACTACATCTGCCACAATGCCATTTAGCATAATGCATCTTTGGCCCTTTTAGTGAGAAGCACAAAAAGGGTGAACCTTCCGGCAGCAGAGGGGCAATGACTGCGAGAAAAAATGTTTCTTGCATTTGTGTGTGTGTGTGAGGTTGAGTGCTTCCTGTTCTGTGTGATATATGTATTTGATCCCTATCATATACTGTATATATAAGCCTTTGTAACCCCGAAACCACCAATAGCCTAAAGCCTCAAAGCAGGTTTACTTGCGACGGTGATTTTTGTATATGTACTTGCGATGAGTTCTGCTTTTTACCTGTGCGAGTGTTTCCTTTTACATGCGATGTGAGGAGCTTTGTATATTACTTGCGAGATTTTCCTTGTGTGCACCTTTACATGCGATGGGGAGCTTTGTATATTACTTGCGAGATTTTCCTTGTGTGCACCTTTACATGCGATGGGGAGCTTTGTGTTACTTGCGAGATTTTCCTTGTGCAGCTTTACATGCGATGGGGAGCTTTGTGTTACTTGCGAGATCTACCTGCGAGTGTGTCTTGCCTTTAAAGCAGTATTTCACAAAAACCCTCAACCCTCACTAAGCCCTAAAACCCAAAACTAATTTTAAACCCATAAACCCTATATAAACCCCAAAACCCGAAACCCCAAACCCGACTCCCCAAACTTAAACCGCAAACCGACAGCCCGGATTCCTTGTGAGCCCCCAAAAAAACATTCTCCAATGTCTAACACTTTCGAGTTGGAATTGCTTGAGTGCAGAGAATGCCGGCTGAAGAGGTTTATCGAGGCTTTTTTGCGAGATGATGTTGGAGCCGAAACTTGTGGCCGTGGTCGCTGTTTCCTTTACAGCAGGAGAGACTCTAGTTTTGCGACGTAGTATCTCCTACACACGATGTGTTCGACACGATGTCACCACCATGTGCCGATGCGGCTTATCCTCACAGTATTTGTAGAAGGTTTGGATTGTAGATAGCTTCGCATAGATGCTCTGGACTTTTAAAGCATACAACCCAAAGCCATTACCGAGTTTCGGGTGTCAGGCTTTCGGCGCCGGGGCTAGGCTCTAGGCACATTTTTATCCACAAAGAATAAAGGCTGTTCACTTTGGGTGTTCTAACACATATAGCAAGTTTTGCTTCGCGGCCATGGCTACTGTCGACTGCTACCGTGTCTACGTGAAGAATGTCACGTACAGTGCGACGAAGTGGGCCACTCGAAAGAAAAGTAGCTTTGGGTTTAGGGTTTAGGGTTTAACATATATACTTTATATGTACACAATATGTAGATATAGATAAACTCAATACACGTCTATTGGCCACAATCTGACACTCATTACTTTTCTTTTGTGTCTAATTATATATGCTTATATCTACACATATATACAAAGGGTGAGGTTGGTACACATATAGACAGGCATACATATATGTAGTTACATGAGAGAGAGCCGAGGCGATCAGGGCGGCGATCGAGGAGCTTGGGGTGCTGGATTGCCTGAACATACAAGTGGTGCGGGAGCGTTACTGGGAGAAGAAGCAGAGCAAGCCTGATCACTGCTCGATCTTCTTAGAGTTCGCAACTTGGTTTTGAGAAAAATTACTTGCGACCCCTACATAAACCCTAAACCCTAAACCCTATAAACCCCAAACCCCTAACCCCCAAACCCTAAACCAAAGGACTCGCCAGATGCCGCTCAGCTTGCCCGGGCTTCGCTCGACGGGCAATGGCATGGGAAAATGGCGACGAACAAGTACCTGGTGGCAGAGCTGGCGAAGCCGCCCCCTTCGAAAGCTTCGAAGGAAGACGAGTCGTGGGGCAAGTGGGCACCACCACCAGAACAGCCGCCTTGGAAAGGCCCTCCGCCCACCCCCCCTCCACTGGGCCAGGCACCACCGCCATCCCAAAGCCCACCAGAGCCCAATGTCCCAGAACCAGCACTCCCACCAAAAGCCAAAGCGATGCCGACCCAGCCCCCGTACCCACCGCCGCAACACCTTGCACCACCACACCCAAAGGTTCCACCTGAGCAACTTTACGGTTTGGAGACGGTGAAGCCGCAAGCCTGGGAGCTCTGGGTACATGGTGGTCCACGACCCAAAGAATCTTGCATTGCATAGTTCAACAACATGTTTTGTTACACATATCTGCATGTGTTTTTATATATATGTATATATAATCAACATGTGTACAAAGAGCTATAGGGCAGCTAGGGGGGCCAAATCTAAGAATGCTATATGGCATCATGTGAGAACCCCAAACGACCCGCCCTAAAAGATTCATAGTTTCATATTCCGACGACAACACCAGCCCCAGGAGGATGCTGCTGCCCCGCTTGCAGAAGGAGCCTTCGATTCGAACACCAAGACCGAGGCCTGTGGGTGTGTGTACCCTTACTTGTGAGAAGAAGAACAAACTCCAGAGCCACACAATGAAGTAGAGCTCCCACAAAAAAGGACAACAAGCAGCTGCCGCTGGAGCCGGCTGGACCAAACTCGGTGGTGGATGACGGTGCAGTACCCGGGCCGAATCATTTAAGCCATCACCCTGCAAGTAAAAGAAGGCCCTAAATCGGAACTCCACAAACCTATACACAGCAAACGGTTGCTTCGGTTGCTTATATATACTATATATATAGTGAAAGGAAGCTGTGGCCGAGAAAGCCCCCGTCGTCGACGTTAAGCCCTGGAATGAGATGACGGCTGCTCGGTTGGCTGTGGCCCTATAAAAACCTTACTTTTCCAGAACCTTCAACCCTAAACCTTGAACCCTAAACCCCTAAAACCTAAACCCTAACCCTAAACCCAGACAACGATTCCCACCCAAACTTTGTGGTTTTTGAAACCAAAAGCTATATCCAGTGAATCCTCCCAACTCCAAGCTCTATCCCCACAGGCCCAAGAGCAATATGACTGGGCTCTTCTTCACTCTGGCGACGCTTACACGGGACCAATTCCAGAGCCTTTTTCTGCGATAGCAGCAACCTCAAAAAAGCCGCTTTATAAACCGGCACCAAACCAATAGAGCCGGTTTAGGGTTTAGGGTTTTTAGGGTTTCTCTCAAAAATAAAGTGTTCTATGAGCCCACAGCCTTATGTTTAGGAGTGTAGACTTTTTTGTCAACCCTAATTTCTGCCCGAGTCTGTGTGTATTTTTACTTGCGAAGAAGAAGAGTGTGTGTTTCTTCGATATATAGACAACACAAAACCGAGGAAGAGTTTGGCACTGGCTTCCCACCGGAGCCGCCGATCGCCAAGCCGAAGCCGTCTGCGAGGAAAGTGGCCCCGGCCGCCGTGGAGCCGCCCGTGGACCCGCGGCTGAAGCGGCAGATCGCCGAAGCTGAGCAAGCCAATGAGCCGCCCAGCAGTGTAGATGAAGATGAAGAAGAGAAAGAGAAGAAGAAGAAGAAGAAAAAGAAAAAAGAGCCCAAAGCCAAGAAGGCAAAAAAGGAGCCGACCCCACCCCCAAAGGAGCCCAGCCCGACTTCCGAGGGTGAAGGTGAAGATGTTGAAGAGAACAGGGCTCGGAGCTCGGGGCGGGCTCGTAGCTCGGGGCGGGCTCGTAGCTCGGGGCGGGCTCGTAGCTACTCTAGGCGGGCTCGTAGCTACTCTAGGCGGGCCAGTAGGAGTCGTGCTCGTAGCTACCGGAGCCAAAGGCGAAGGAGCTACCATGGTCGCAGCCGTAGCTACGGTCGTCGGCACAGGAGTGACAGCCGTAGCTACCGCAGGTACAGAGGCGACAGTCGCGGCCGATACCATCGTCGTTACTACCGCCGTTGAATATAATGCAGTGCCCTATAAACCCTTAAAACCCTAAACCCTTAAACCCCTGTGCTGTTTGTGTGTCTATAGCATATAGTCTAGAGGGATAAAGCTTTACACAACAGTAACGGCGATGGCAACAGCACAGTGCTGCACGAGAGACGATGAGACAGGCCGAGCCACTCATTTTTCTCACAATTAAGCACAATGTGCAGCGACCCCATGGATGTAGTATAAAATTGTAGATGCATAGTCTACAAATAAGCACGTATGTGTGCATATGTATATGTATATGTTTCTTTATACATATATCTATATATACATATATGTATATACATAGTCGAACTTACACCACACTACATTATATGTGCCCAGGCAACAAAACCTCGAGGATCCTCAGAAGGTCGTCTGCACATCCGGATAATTGCGAAGCTGTGCGAGACTCCGACAAGCAAGTGAAGCGGGCGATTGGAAAGAGTTGTAGTCGCAGAGATTGTGGTGGTGGCTACATACACACGTGCACATGTCTATAGAGTGTATAGAGAACACATGTGAACATGCCTGGGTTGCTTGAAGGGCCTATCAAGTCACACGATAGGACAAAAAACAGCCCGGCCCGAACCCTAAACCATTTATGAAGATACTGCATACACCACACATGAAGCCCTGAATCCCCAAACCGAACATGTAGATTGCAGAACCTGTATTCATGCATCTATATATAGAGAGAGGGCTTAGGGGCTCAGGGGTCTCGGGGTTTAGGGGTTTAGGGTTTCGGGTTTAGACACACAGTGTGCCGGTCCCCACACACGAAGCGTAGCGCTTGAAGCTGGGAAACCACTTGTGGGGATCCGATGAGATGCGGCTTAGACCTTACATGCGAGACTCGAACAACACACCGGAAAGGCACCGGTGGGCAGGTTTTGCAACAATCTCCCCCAAATTTTCCATAGATTTTACAAAAATTTCAGCAGATTTTACCAAAAAATCAACAGGTTTTCCAAAAAATTTCGATGCAGTTTCGATGCAGTTTATATGCAGTTTCGATGCTGTTTCGATGCGGTTTTAAACTACATACAAACTGCATAGCTTTTACAGCATTTCGCGATGCAGTTTGTATGTAGTTTTAAAACCGCATCGAAACAGCATCGAAACTGCATACAAACTGCATCGAAACTGCATCGAGATTTTTTGGAAAACCTGTTGATTTTTTTTGTAAAATCTGCTTAAAATCCATTGACAAACTCCCCAGCCCACCCCACCAGCCCCCACCTCCCCCCCACCCACCCACCACCCCACCCCCCACCCCCATCCCCCACCCCCCACCCCCCAACCACCCACCCACCCCCCACCCAACCACCCACCCACCCCCCACCCCCCACCACACTCCCCACACCCCCCACCCCCCACACTCACACCCCCCACCCCCCATCTCCCACCCCCCACCCCCACACCCCCCACCCCCCACCCCCACCCCCACCCCCCACCCCCCACCCCCACACCCCCCACCCCCACCCCCCCCAACCCACCGCCCCACATCCAACACTATATACGGTGCTCTGCGAGGATCAATCGTATATTGTATAGCTTTTCGGCTCCAAAAAAGTCTGTCCTTCTCCCTCCCTGCCTAGACAGAACAAAGCCTCTCTTCGAAGATGCCACGACAGGAGACCTGTGTTGTTCTTTTGTTTTTCCGACGAACCACATAGTCACTTTTCTGAATGCAGAAAGGGAATAGCTA
>CAJNDT010002526.1:0-30839 GCA_905221615.1 Symbiodinium sp. CCMP2592
CCGGGCGCGGGGAGGGGCGCTGGGCGCGGGGGCGCGGGGGCCACGGGCAACCGGCGCGGAGGCGCGCGCGGGGTGCGCGGCCGGCGGGAAACTAACGCACCACAAACACGCACGTCCCTGCAGACGAGATCCACAAGCAAGCCCAATGCGCACGAAATCGACCCCGCAAACAAGCAAGGCCACTACAAAACTAATGACTTGCAGACAACAAGGCAAAAAGGCTCGCAACGCCCGACTCAGGAAAGCCGTCATACTGGACCTGAACGTGGACTCCAAAATCCACGCCGCCTACGGCACCGTGGTAGCCAGCCGCGTCCGAAACAGAACGGACGTGCTGATCCTGCGACGCTTCCCGCTCTGTCTCTTCCAGCGCGGCGCCACGGAAGGACCCTCGCTGCTGCTGCGAAAGCTCAAAGGGGAAAAGATCGACTGGCAAGCCATGCACGATGCCCGCTGGCCGAAGTCCCGCTGCCAAAAATGCGAAGAGCTCAAAAGCTGGGACCTCTTTTCTCACGCGCAGTGGGAACTGGTGCGGGCAAACCGCGGGGAACAATGCCTAGAATGCCAGCGCGGAGCGATCAACATGAAGAAGGGACCGCTCAAGCGCAACGTCAGCACCCAAGCGAGTCTGGCAAAGAGCGTCAAGTGCAACCAGTGCCACATCACAAAGGTCGAAGAAGCTTTCCCGAAGGCCCAACTGCACCAACAATCCATCAACAAAACAAAAAAAACCCATCCCTTGACAACAAAACAACCAAAGTACAGGTGTCCAGCCGAGCCACAGCCTCCAAGCTTGACGCCGCGCTGGTGCAGCTCGACTCAACCAAGCGATCGTAACTACCCTCCCCAAACCCGTCTCAGGGCTGCGACAAACAACAAATTGAGACACGAAACCAACAACACCCAAACACCCACCACTCAACACGCACCACCCACCACCCACCACCCGCCCCCTACCACCCACCGCCCACTACCCACTACCCACCACGCACCACCAACCACACACCTCCCACCGCCCACCGCCCACCACCCACCACCACCCAGCACCCGCCAGCCACCTCCCACCACTCACCGCCCACCGCCCACCACCCACCACCCACCACCCACCACCCACCACCGCCCCCCCCCCCCACACACCACGGCCACCACCCACACCTCCCCACTAACCACCACGCACCACCAACCACACGCCACCCGCCGGCCACCACCCGCCACCACCCACCGCTCACCACCCACCACCCACCGCCCACCGCCCACCGCCCACCGCCCACCGCCCACCGCCCACCACCCACCACCCGCCATCCACCACCCACCACCCACCGCCCACCGCCCACCGCCCACCAGCCAGACCCCCCCCCCACCTACACACCACCCACCACCCACCACCCACCACCTACCGCCATCCAGCACCCGCCAGCCACCACCCACCACCCACCACCCACAACACCACCCACCACCCCGCCAGCCACCACCCACCACCCACCACCCACCACCCACTACCCACCACCCACCATCCACCACCCGCCACCCACCATCTACCGCCCACCACCCACGCCCACCGCCCCCCCACCAACCACCGCGCACCACCAACCACACACCTCCCACCGCCCACCGCCCACCGCCCACCGCCCACCACCCACCACCACCCAGCACCCGTCAGCCACCTCCCACCACTCACCGCCCACCCGTCTCAGGGCTGCGACAAACAACAAATTAAGACGCGAAACCAAGAACACCCAACACGCACCACCCACCACTCAACACGCACCGCCCACCACCCAACACCCACCACCCACCACCCAACACCCACCCCCTACTACCCACCGCCCACTACCCACCACCCACCACGCACCACCAACCACACCCCCCCAACCGCCCACCGCCCACCACCCACCACCACCCACCACCACCCAGCACCCGCCAGCCACCTTCCACCACTCACCGCCCACCGCCCACCACCCACCACCCACCACCACACGCCCACCACCCGCACCTCCCCACTAACCACCACGTACCACCAACCACACGCCACCCACCGGCTAGCACCCGCGACTACCCAGCACCCCGCCAGCCACCACCCACCACCCACTACCCACCACCGCCCACCGCCCACCGCCCACCGCCCACCGGACCACCGCCGCACACCACCAACCACACACCACCCACCGCCCACAGCCCACCGCCCACCACCCACCACCCACCACCCACCACCCACGACCCACCACCAACCACCCACCACCCACCACCCAGCACCCACCACCAAGCACGGACCACCCACCACCAATCAACCCGCAACCCAACACCCACCCCGGCCACCCACCCATCGCGATGGCTACGTTTACGTTTCGAAATTTCGTTTCTGGGTTTAGACAACACCCCCCTATGAAAGAAGTGCACCCTCAAGTTGACTAGGGCGACTGCTACGCTGTCGAACCCTAAACCCTAAACCCTAAACCCTAAACCCTAAACCCTAAACCCTAAACCCTAAACCCTAAACCCTAAACCCTAAACCCCTAAACCTAAAAAACCCCTAAACCCTAAAAAAACCCTAAACCCTAAACCCTAAACCCCCTAAACCCTTAAAACCCTAAACACCTAAACCCTAAACCCAAACCCTAAACCCTAAACCCTAAACCCTTAAACCCTAAACCCTTAAAACCCTAAACCTAAAACCCTAAACCATAAACCTAAAACCCTAAACCCTTAAACCTAAACCCTAAACCCTCGTATTTATTTAAACCCTAAATGATCAAACACTCGTGGCTCTTGTGGCTCTTGATCAAAACTCGTGGCTTGACTCAACATCAAACTCGTGGCTCTTGATCAAAACTCGTGGCTCTTGATCAAAACTCGTGGCTCTTGATCAAAACTCGTGGCTCTTGATCAAAACTCGTGGCTCTTGATCAAAACTCCTGGCTTTTGATCAAAACTCGTGGTCTTTTGATCAAAACTCGTGGCTCTTGATCAAAACTCGTGGCTTTTGATGCTTTTTCGGTAAAACTCGTGGCTCTTGATCAAAACTCGTGGCTCTTGATCAAAACTCGTGGCTCTTGATCAAAACTCGTGGCTCTTGATCAAAACTCGTGGCTCTTGATCAAAACTCGTGGCTCTTGATCAAAACTCGTGGCTCTTGATCAAAACTCGTGGCTCTTGATCAAAACTCGTGGCTTTTGATGTTTTTCCAGTGTTTAGCGGCCTCGGGTTTAGGGCTCCAGTGTTTAGGGGCCTCGGGTTTAGGGCCCCAGTGTTTAGGGGCCTCGGGTTTAGGGCCAGAGCCTCCAGTGTTTAGCGGGTTTAGGGCCCCAGTGTTTAGGGGCCCCGGGTTTAGGGCCAGAGCCTTCAGTGTTTAGCGGCCTACGGTTTAGAGGTCCAGTGTTTAGGGGCCTCGGGTTTAGGGTCACAGTGTTTAGGGGCCTCGGGTTTAGGGCCGGAGTCCCCAGTGTTTAGCGGCCTACGGTTTAGAGGTCCAGTGTTTAGGGGCGTCGGGTTTAGGGCCCCAGTGTTTAGGGGCGTCGGGTTTAGGGCCAGAGCCTCCAGTGTTTAGCGGCCTACGGTTTAGAGGTCCAGTGTTTAGGGGCCTCGGGTTTAGGGCCCCAGTGTTTAGGGGCGTCGGGTTTAGGGCCAGGGCCCCCAGTGTTTAGCGGCCTACGGTTTAGAGGTCCAGTGTTTAGGGGCGTCGGGTTTAGGGCCCCAGTGTTTGGGGGCGTGGGGTTTAGGGCCAGAGCTCCCAGTGTTTAGCGGCCTACGGTTTAGAGGTCCAGTGTTTAGGGGCCTCGGGTTTAGGGCCCCAGTGTTTAGGGGCCTCGGGTTTAGGGCCAGGGCCCCCAATGTTTAGCGGCCTACGGTTTCCATTTGACAAGGCAAAGCTTGGGGCTGAGTTTACGTTAGCGGTATGGATGTTCGAGGGTGGGGTGGGGATTAGCTTGGTGGTAGGCTGCTGTGGTCGCAAAACGTTGGACAATGGATTGGGATGGGGTTTGGGTGTTGAGCTATGCTCAGAGCATTGCACAAATGAAACACATTGGAGTTCCAGGGTGGGGAGCGATTTACAAAAGCATGCCGGTGCGATTACAGCCTAAAGAATAAGTGAGCCAAGGTGCCGACGCAATGGTGCGAAAGATGAAGCTTGGCCTGTCAGAGACAGTGTGCAACGACATGACATGCAAGCTGCAACAGCATGACATGCAAGCTTTGGTAGAAGTTTTGACACACTGCGATGAGGCGCTACAGTCAAATCTTACAAGTCCTCGCTGGACGATGGCAGAAAATGCGCAAGAGACCGCGAATGTGAGTATTCGCTGGAGCTGTACATGCTCGGCTCCGTTAATGTCGACGATTCGGTCGACTCTCGGTAGCAAGCTGTTGAGCTACTGTCGGAAGGATGGCAACCCATGCTGCTGTGGGTGGATTCACTCTCGGAATTATGGCAGCTCATGTCGCTGCTGTGGGTCGATTCGCTCAAGGCCGACAGGTATTGCTGCTCGTCGGGATCGCCTTGGCCGTTGACGGGGCGCCAGTCGGTGCGTCGAATCTTGCCAAGATGCCAAACATCGGCGCGACGCTTTGCGCGAGAAAGGCCCACATATGCATACCCGCGATCCGGGAGTCGACGGTCGAACCACAGGCCGACCTTGTCCAAGGTCGCTCCCTGGGCTCGCCGCATGGTGGTTGCCCAACCATACGCGACCGGCAAGTATTTTTTCCCACGTTGCGTGATAGGATGCACGAGGATGGGGATGCCTTGGTCGGAATCTAACACAAAGACGTCGGACCGGAGCATGTTGCGGACGACGCCAGTGTTCCCGTTGACGAAGCCTCGGTCCTTGTCGATGTTCTGTGTTAGTCTGAGCCGCATGCCCCGGTCGATGGTGACTTTGCCGCTTTCAGCCGGAAGGCCTCCGCCGCCTCGAAGTAGAGCGGCTGCATCCGGGAACTCCAAAGCCAAACGACCGAGATTCAAAGCAGCTGCGCCCTGGTTGGTCACGGTCAAGAACGTGAATGTTCCTCCGGCTGCTGCCTCCACCGTTGCAGCGTGCCGAGCCGCTGTGTTGGCATCTGTTGGCAGCGTGCGACCTTGGAAGAACTCGAGCAAGGCTTGCCGGGAGGGCTGTCGAACCCGGGCCTGCTCCAAAAAATCCAGCATGGCAGGATCTACCGACCGAGCCGCTTCATGATGCTGCAACTTGACGAAGAGAATGCGATTCTCGTTTTTTTCTCGGTCAAGATCATCTTGAAGTTCCGGACCGCCATGGAGAGGCTGCAGTTGCTGAAAGTCCCCCACAAACACAATGAACGGGGAAGGACTCAGCTCGCCTAGACCGGTTTTCAGCTTGCGCCAGACGGAAGCTTCGATTTGGCTGACTTCGTCGATGACGATCAAGTCGTAGTGCCGCAACCGCCCTGGAGGAACATAGGCAGCATCTGCTTCCCGAGTTATGCGGAACGCTGAATGCACCGTCTCCATTGTCAGATTTTGAAGGTTTGGTAATCGTAGCCGGTACATGGAAACGAGCAGGCCGATCGGGCCAGCAATCAGCACGCGGCAGCCGTCTTCGAGGGCTTGGCGAACAGCCGCGATGATGACTTCTGTCTTTCCGGTCCCCGGACCACCCGCGACTTGGAGAATGCGATGTGCTTTTTCCATGGTTGCAGCATCACTGATGGTTGTGCCCTCGTGCACGAGCTGGAGCACTTGCTGCTGCTCTTTGGACCATATTCTGCGAGGAGGTGCAGCAACCGACCTTGCTTGCCATAGATTGGCATCTTCTCTTCCATCGCGAACGGCACACAGCAAGAGAGCACAGGCTTGGACACGAGCTTTGAAGGTCGCAATGCGATCCTGTGTCAATCCTCTCAAGATGAGCTCGGTCTCGATGCGCGCAAGTAGCTCACCAACATTGGGATTGAAAACCAAAGGGTCTTTGCGATAGAGTTGAAACTCATCCAAACAAAGGACAGCCTTGAGATGCTGACAACCTGTGGGTGCCGTGAAAGATGCTCGGCGGGTTTTCTCTGCTGTCAGACTCGGTGGATAGTGCTGCTGGTCCTTCGTGCAGTCGGGCATGAGGCGGAACTCCAGCACGTCGGGCAGGAAAGTGGCTGCCCATGCGCCCACGAAGATGTCGAGCAACTCAAACGGGAATGTCATGGCCACTCCGCAGTCAAAGTTCTTTGTGGGTCCTGCCACGTTTCTTCTGGCAACCTGCTTCTTGTCTGCATCGACGACACGAAACCGCCTCAACCATTGCATGTAAGAAAGGCCTTGTGCACATCCAAGAAGCTCTGGAGATAGTGTGAGGCAATGTTGATACACCAGATATTGCTCTCGCGAAGAATTTTTTGCTTCGCTTCCAGGGATGGGAGCAAAGAGAGCGTGCCCGCTAAACGAATGACGCACCATAGGCAGGCCAGCGAACTCCATGAGCACTTCCTGTTCCATGGGAGAACGTTTGCAGAGAAGCCGGTATGTTTGTCTCCATTTGCTCGTTTCGTTCGGCGAGCCATCCGTCTGCGCTTGCCGCTTGGAGAAGGACAGTGCATCCGAGGCTTTGGAGACATAGCCGGCCACGTATTGCAGAAGGTTGTGACTTCCATCGCCGCATTGCACATCCACTCGACTGCGAAAGAGGTCCTCCAGCAAGCGAACAAAGGCGGAACCGTGGAGAGTGTCGCTTCGACCGGCGACATCACTCGCGTTCCAGCCAGGAAGCAAGTCAGCCCACAAAACCGCGTGCAAATGCAGCGTTCCTCGAGACTGGAATTCGAAGCGGAACGACCACTGACGAACTCTGGCAATACCGATCTTCGCAAGGCTTGCTCCGTTCTTCAGGATGTGGTGCTCCAGCAGAACCTGCAAGGTGTGGTACAGATGCAACGTGATGTTTTGCTGCTGGTCTGTCAGGGAGCCCTCGTGAAACATCCCGTTGTGCAGCAGATAGCGCCACTCGGCTGGAGCTATGGTGAAGAAGACCGAGGGTAGAGCGTCCGATAAGCAACCTGTCTTTTCATGCTCCTGCCTGCAAATATCTTCCATTTTGCGCAGTTGTTGTTGCCAGTAGATTTCGAACCCGTCCATGTCGGACGCAATCTGCTCCGGCGCCACCTTCTGTTTCTCGGCGATGGCCTGCACTGAGCTAATGGTTTTTGCGAGGCAGACATCATAGAGCAGGCACTGCAGAGCGAAATCGTTGCAGTAGTCAATACACCGACTCTCGAGCTTTCTCATGAAGCCTGCGCGAATGCTCGGCTTGTTGCGAGAATTTGTCCAGCCCAACGGAGTCAATCTCTCTTGATAGTCCGTGTCGGCTAGACTCGCCAACGGATAAAGCCAAGGTCTGGCGGCCACTTCGATGCCTGGGGAGCGCAAGAGCAGTTCGGCTGTTTGCAACTCGCGACTGGACAACTCGCCGGTTGCTTGGAACAAGTCCGCGTGGTGATCCACCCACGCTCGATAAGTGTCGTTGTTCTGCAGGAGCCATGTGAAAGCCTTGGCAGCAAGATCATTTCGAGAAAGCTCGCGAAGAGGACGGGGTTGCCACCGACATCTGGTAAGAGTCTTCTTTTGCTTGCTTGTTATCTCAGCTTTGCCACCACGGCGACTTTGCCAATCCACATGAATGGTAAGCACCGCTAGCTGCTGAAGTTCTTTCTCGGAAAGAACGAGTGTCAAAGGCAGGTTGCTCGATGCAATCGCCGCAGACCAGCAGTGCCACGTGCTGCTCTGCGGTGTTGTGTAAACCATCAAGCGCCCGTCGAGGACATTGGCTGGAGCTGGGGCAAGAAGGTCTTCTGCTGGAACATCACACGATGGACGACATCGCTCCGCCTGCGTCAACCTCTCCAACGAGAAACGTTGTGTCTTAACTCTTGCACGCTTGCGGCCACATGAGGGGCAGAAGGTCCAAGAACCTTCGAGTAGCCACAGCCCCGAAGCATCCAGGTCCCTTGTGCTAGTGTGTCGCATCTGCGGCACCTTCTGCAGAAGACTGAAGTTGGTGGCATATTCTTCTTTCCAGGTCTCGTGAGAGCACGGCGTTGCCGCCTTTTCTCCGGGGGCGTTCTGTGTGTCGTTGCTTTCGGCTGGCAAAGAAAAGTCGCCAAAGCGCAGCCATCGCCGAAGTGTGCCAGGAGGCACAGGCCGTTCTCCACCAGCGGATCCACTTTCCAAGGCTGCCAGCACCATGGCAGGCGATCCGGCCGTGATGCCCTGCACGACTTTGACTTGCTGGTCTCCGGGCAAGTTGCCTAGACTGCTTCTCCAGGATGGCTTTCGTCTGAAGGCTGTTGAGGTAGGAACTTGACGAGTGGCTGCCTTCTGTGATAGTTCCGGTCGCCGAAACCAATGCATCAAGGTGTTTCGGTGAAGACGATACTGCGAGCTGGGGTCTGACAAAGTGAACTTCGAGATCTGCTTTCTGATGGAGTCCAGACATGCCGGGAAGGTGTCGCTGTCTTGCAAAGCCTTCACTATGATGTTCCGCTCCTCTTCGGTGTAGTTCAAGAGCGCATTTGACTTTCTGCGACTTTTCGGAAGCTGCTTCGTAGATGCTGCTGGCGCAGTGTTGTCTTCGAACTCGCCGAGCGGACTGGCGCCCACGGCAGCGTCACTGTTGGATACACTTTCTGGTTTCACTGAGGTCACAACGACATCACTGTTGTCTGAATCGTCCGAGGGATCCAGCTCGATGGCAGGTCGTTTGACGGCAGGACCTCGAGCAACATCAGGGTGATCGTCAGCACGAGTGTAGCAGACAATGTATGCTTTCTCGGGCGTGGGGCCTGCCTTGCCAGGAATTGCTGCAACTTCGGAGATGTTAGCGTCATCCAACCGCTGAAATCGATTTCCATGTGGCCGATATGCAACATAGTGGCCACTAGCCGCCGTTTCACCGATGTGACAAACCACTGCGCGAAGACGATAGCATGCGCCTTGGGCCACGTGAAGCTCTTCGTCAGCGACAACATTGTGATGGAGGACACCGTGCTCCGCATCCCAGCGTTTCAAAACGATGATGAGATTGTCTGGCCATTGAGGAACAGTTGTTAGGCGGAGAGGCGGCTGTCGATCTGTGCCTGCTCGAGTGCAAGCGGGATTGGTGCATTGCCACTCCAGAATGTCCTCTTGCTGCGTCGCTTGGTTGAGGTACTTCTCGATGGCAGACTGCACCGATCGGAGTGGCCCAACGTTGTCGACCAGAGAAACTTGCAAGGTTAAGAATTGCTCGGCCGGTAGTGCACGGCGATAGTTGCACGTGGTGCAGGCAAGGCAGCCGCATTCTGTTCCTTGAAGTTCGCGGTGGATGCTTGGGCAGTCCCACAGCAACTCGACTAAGAATTCTGCGCAATCTTCTTGACGGTGGCGATAGTACAAATCCAAGACTGGTTGCGGCAAAATTGCTGAAGTCGATGCTCTAGCTCTCGAACGAGTTGCCAACAGAGCTCGTTCTGTCGCCGTGGTTGGCTGCAAAGCATCAAAGCCCGGCAATGCGAACATCGCCTGGAGACCAGCATTGACGAAGCAGGAGTTGCCTGCATTTGCGAACGCCATGACCGGAGAGCGAGTCAAAGAGAGCGAGTCGGGCAGCGCAGAATAGAGCCAAAGACTACACTCAACTATGTGCTAGCACGGTCAGGACTAGGTCGCTTCATTCTGCAATCGCACTTTCGGTATTGATGCTCTTTTCGAACCACAAGCAACTTGAAAAGACGAGCGAGAAGTCGCTTCAGCGCCTACCGTCTGGTGGACGACTCAACTCGGAGAACCTCACCTCTCGGATTTGCGATCAAGGAAAGCTCTTCACAACCTTGTTGCAGAAGTCGGGCTACTCAGCTGACAAGCCTCTCTACGCATCAAAAAGCCCGGAAGGATCGGTGGAGGCTGCTTTGCTGCCCTCGGCTTGCTCCGGCTTTTGCATGCGGGCCTTCACTGCGTTGATGAAATCCTGTTCGGACATGGGTTTGCAGTGAACGGCAGCGCGAGCGACAAGTTCGGCTGTGTGTCCTGTGTAATACGTGTTGTTGCCCGAGAGCACAAACAGCAGGCCACGCAACGCACTCTTGTCCTTCGCCAACCAAGCGCGGAACTTCACCGCGGCCTCGAGCGGGTCCATGGGCTCGGCTGGAGTTTCGATGTTGGCGGTGCTTGTCCATTTGGCTTTCTTGGCTTGACGAAAGGATCCTGTGTCCGTGTGAGTCGAGGATCCTTTCCCGAAATTGAGGGCATGCAGCGTAGGCTCCAACTCCTTGATCTCTTCAAGCACCTTCTCATAGATCTTGGGGACAATGAGTTGCTTCATATTCTCGCTTTTGAAGTTTTTGATCGCCATCAACAATGCTGCTGCTGTCTGGCTCAAGCCGGCGCCGACATGCCAGGCGTCACCATCTGGGTTGGCAGCCAGATGAGAGTGATACGTGGTGCTCTTATTTCCCTTGGCCGTGCCCTTCCAGATCTGCTCGAGGTTGAGACTGTCCAGCGAGCTTTCACCATAAGGTTCCAGCATCTGTGCTGCAACGGCGTCGTAGGAGTACAACTTGGTTCTGCGCTCCTTTTTCTCCTCCTTCTTGTCCTCGTCCGGGCGATCGGAAGCGTCGAAGAGGTTGCTTGCCATGATAGAAATTGTTCGGCGTTGCGGAGACGCAGCGGAAGGCTGGGAGACAGCTTGAAACAGAGCTATTAGCACACACAGATGTTGGAAACTGCAGTACGACTAGGTCTCTTCCTCGTGGCAACGCAAATCGCAATGTCATCTCGTTTTTGTTACCACAAGCAACTTGAAAAGCCGAGCAAGAAGTCGCTTCAGCGCTTACCGTCTGGTGGACGCTTCAACTCGGAGAACCTCACCTCTCGGATTTGCGATCAAGGAAAGCTCTTTACACCCTTGTTGCAGAAGTCAGGCTACTTAGCTGACAAGCCTCTCACACATCAAAAAGCCCGGAAGGATCGGCGGAGGCTGCTTTGCTGCCCTCGGCTTGCTCCGGCTTTTGCATGCGGGCCTTCACTGCGTTGATGAAATCCTGTTCGGACATGGGTTTGCAGTGCACGGCAGCGCGAGCGACGAGTTCGGCTGTGTGTCCTGTGTAGTACGTGTTGTTGCCCGAGAGCACAAACAGCAGGCCACGAAACGCACTCTTGTCCTTCGCCAACCAAGCGCGGAACTTCACCGCGGCCTCGAGCGGGTCCATGGGCTCGGCTGGAGTTTCGATGTTGGCGGTGCTTGTCCATTTGGCTTTCTTGGCTTGACGAAAGGAACCTGTGTCCGTGTGAGTCGAGGATCCTTTCCCGAAATTGAGGGCATGCAGCGCAGGCTCCAACTCCTTGATCTCTTCAAGCACCTTCTCATAGATCTTGGGGACAATGAGTTGCTTCATATTCTCGCTTTTGAAGTTTTTGATCGCCATCAACAATGCTGCTGCTGTCTGGCTCAAGCCGGCGCCGACATGCCAGGCGTCACCATCTGGGTTGGCAGCCAGATGAGAGTGATACGTGGTGCTCTTATTTCCCTTGGCCGTGCCCTTCCAGATCTGCTCGAGATTGAGACTGTCCAGCGAGCTTTCACCATAAGGTTCCAGCATCTGTGCTGCAACGGCGTCGTAGGAGTACAACTTGGTTCTGCGCTCCTTTTTCTCCTCTTTCTTGTCCTCGTCCAGGCGATCGGAAGCGTCGAAGAGGTTGCTTGCCATGGTAGAAGTTGGGGTTGTCAGGCGTTGCGGAGACGCAGCGGCAGGCTAGGAGACAGCTTGAAACACAGCTACTTGCACATATAGATGTCGACGGACTGCGCAAAATTGCAGAAGAATGACTTGCATCTGGGTAACATTCTCAAGAACACGCCTGCAAGCTGCTTGGAACAAAGCTAAGGTTGCTTTTCAGCTTGTCGAGTGCAAAGACAGTTGCAGGAAAAGACAGAAAGAACAGCGGCTTCGGCAGTTGCCTGAACAGGTTCTGTTGAATGACAGCAAGAAGCTTTGCATGCGTCCACTAAGTTGGCAACGTAGTCCAAGCGAGCTGCAGGAAGCACTTACCCAACGGGCACCGACTTACGTAGCCCACGTTTGGCACACATGTTAATCTTACGGAACAGTCTAAAAGAAACTCACTCCTCAGATACAGCAGCCACAAGGAAGTCTGTCGATCACCTCCTCAGTGCTTGCCTTTCTTGTACGACCCTCTGGGCGCTCGCTTCGGGCGCGCGGGATCACGACGACGGTGAGCTCGAGCGACTCGACTTTCGAAGTCCTTGGCAACGGAATTCTCGAAGTCTTTCTCAATGTACTCCAAGGCTTTTTGCAAAGCCGCCGGCTCGAGAGCAGCCAGGAGCTTTGTCATCTTCTCCGGTGCTTGCTCGATCATGCCCTTCAAAGTCTTGTTGCAGCAGATGTCGCAGCGGTCCGAGGTCGTCGCCAAGGCCGCACCATCAACGCCAAAGATGCATCCGTGGCCTTCTCGACCCGAGCAAGGCTTTGGTTCAATTGCCTCAGTTGCTTCCTTGGTTCGTCGAGGTCGACTGCCTCGTCGCGGTCGAGCTGGATCTTTGCGCTGACGAGCTCTCTGGACGCGAGCTTGATAATCGGCAGCAACGTCCGAGCCCAGAGCTTCTTGCACGTATTGGAAAGCTTGATTGGCACTGCCTACGTCCAAGCCGAGGAGCAAATGTGTAAGTCGCATGGACAAGCACTTGTGAAGTTGAACAATCATGTTCTTGTCGCACAGATCGCAGTGACCACTGGGAGCAGCGCCAGCTGCTGCTGACAACTGTCCAAAGACACAAGGCTGCCCAGGCCGCCCTGTGCAAGTGCCGTGGCCTTGGTGAGCTGCCCAAAGCTCCTTGAATGCAAAGCCTCTGCCACTTGGTTCAAGCTTCTTGCTCTCAGCCGG
This sequence comes from Symbiodinium sp. CCMP2592, assembly GCA_905221615.1. NCBI lineage: Eukaryota > Dinophyceae > Suessiales > Symbiodiniaceae > Symbiodinium > Symbiodinium sp. CCMP2592. The sequence goes on from CAJNDT010002526.1 coordinate 12,875, forward strand.
GAGCTCTCTTTTCACGCTCTTCGCCGAGAGCTCTTTTTTCACGCTCTCCGCCTTGACTCTCTTCTTAGATGAAGATGTTGTGCTCGGGGGTAGCTCTGTCATGAGATCGTGCCGATGATGCTCCTGCTTCGGCACTTTGGCGATGTTCCCTTTCACTGTGCCGGTGGTGCCGCTTTCGTCGCACAGGTCAATGGTGCCCGACTTGAGTTTTTGGGCAAAGGGCATGATTGCAAGCAACAGGCTGACAAAAACAGAACTCTACGAACTGAACCAAAGAAGCTACTTGACACAGAGAGTGTAAGCAGCAGAGCTACGTTGCAATGCGGCATGTCTATTCACGTAGTGCGTTTGCAGGTGCATGCTGGCGGCAAAAACCCCGCCTTGCAATCACAGGCAACAGGACCCAGACACCGGCTCGGCCTCTCAAGAATGTGCAAGGTGCAGCTGCATGCAGAAACATGCTCGTTTCAGCCCAGCTCGCGCTTCCCTCGTGCAAAGGGCATGATTGCAAACAACAGGCTCACAAAGCCAGGACTGTACGACCTCAACCAAAGAAGCTAGTTGACACAGAGAGTGTAAGCAGCAGAGCTAGCTTGCAATTCGGCATGTCTATGCATGTAGCGCATTTGCAGGTGCTTGCTGGCGGCCAAAACCCCGCCTTGCAACCATAGGCAGCAGGACCCAGGCACTGGCTCGCTCTCTCAAGACTGTGCATGTTGCAGCTGTTTGCAGAAACATGCTCGTTTCAGTTCTTCCCTTGTGCTCGCATGACGCTCATATGTGCCGACTATAATGTAGTTTTCAGAGCCAAGGTACGCCGCTCACAGGGGACTGAGCTGCAGTCAGATGCAAACAAACCTGTCCATGTCCACAGTGATCCGCATCATGCGTGTACATTGCTTCCATTGCTGTTGCTAAACCTTAAAATTTCTAAGGTGTCAACACCGTTGCTGGCTTGTTTTAAGTAAAGCAAGTGAAACGGTGAAGTTGCTACTGTCAGTAAACCCTAATATTCGTATGGTTGCAACACCGTTGCTTGCTTGTCTTAAGCAAAGCAAGTGAAAGTCTGAAGCTGCTGTTGTCGCTAAACCCTAAAATTCGTATGGTTGCAACACCGTTGCTTGCTTGTTTGAAGTAAGGCAACGACAAGCTTGAAGCTGCTGCTGTCGTTAAACCTTAAAATGCCAATGGTGTCAATACCGTTGCTTGCTTGTTTTATGTAAAGCAAGTCAAAGATTGAAGCTGCTGCTGTCGCTAACCCTTAAAATGCCTATGGTGTCCAGACCGTTGCATGCTTGTTTTAAGTCAAGCAAGTGAAAGAGTGAAGCTGCTGCTGTCGCTAAACCTTAAAATTTCTATGGTGTCGACACCGTTGCTTGCTTGTTTGAAGTATGGCAATGAAAAGCTTGAAGCTGCTGCTGTTGCTAAACTTTAAAATGCCTATGGTGTCAATACCGTTGCTTGCATGTTTTATGTAAAGCAAGTGCAAGATTGAAGCTGCTGCTGTCGCTAACCCTTAAAATGCTTATGGTGTCGAGACCGTTGCGTGCTCGTTTTCAGTCAAGCAAGTGAAAGACTGAAGCTGCTGCTGTCGCTAAACCTTAAAATTTCTATGGTGTCGACACCGTAGCTTTGCTTGTTTGAAGTATGGCAAGGAAAAGGTTGAAGCTGCTGCTGTCGCTAAACCTTAAAATTCTTATGGTGTCAACACCGTTGCCTGCTTGTTTTAAGTAAAGCAAGTAAAAAAATTGGGTGGCTACTGTCGCTAAACCTTAAAATTCCTGTGGCATCAACACCGTTGCTTGCTTGTTTTAAGTAAAGCAAGTAAAAGATCGAAATTCCTGCTGTTGCTAAACCTTAAAATTCCTATGGTGTCAACACCGTTGCTTGCTTGTTTTAGGTACAGCACGTAAAAGATTGAAGCTGCTGCTATGAGCGAGGAACGAAAAAATGCAGGACAAGGACCCATGCTTGCAGTGAAAAAGTGCCTGGCCAGTGGCTGAACGGTCATCGCAAAGAAGCTTGACAGCTCTGCTAGCTGTTGTAAAGCGATGGCGTGACCGCAGGATCAGCTGTTTGAAGATCCACGGCTGAAGGTGTGCTTGCCAGTGTGCCACGGCCAAGAAGAAGCTGCTGCTGTCGCTAAACCTTAAAATTCTTATGGTGTCAACACCGTTGCCTGCTTGTTGTAAGTAAAGCAAGTAAAAAAATTGGGTGGCTACTGTCGCTAAACCTTAAAATTCCTGTGGCATGAACACCGTTGCTTGCTTGTTTTAAGTAAAGCAAGTAAAAGATCGAAATTCCTGCTGTGGCTAAACCTCAAAATTCCTATGGTGTCAACACCGTTGCTTGCTGGTTTTAGGTACAGCAAGTAAAAGAGTGAAGCTGCTGCTATGAGCGAGGATAGAAAAAATGCAGGACAAGGACCCATGCTTGCAGTGAAAAAGTGCGTGGCCAGTGGCTGAACGGTCATCGCAAAGAAGCTTGACAGCTCTGCTAGCTGTCGTAAAGCGATGGCGTGACCGCAGGATCAGCTGTTTGAAGATCCTTGAAGGTGTGCTTGCCAGTGTGCCACGGCCAAGAGATGTGGTTCGAATGTTCTTAATCAGTTGCTCAATGCGTTGCCTTGACCAGGCAATGCACTGTCGTAAAGCGATGGCGTGACCGCAGCTTTGGCTGCTGTGGGTAGTGCTTCTTTCTTATAAGGACCATTATCTTAACGGTGGCCTACGGTCTACCGGTGTCCTCTAACGCGCGCGCCAGTGCGCGCGCGCGCGCGTTGTTGGAGACCGAAACTCTCGGGAGCGAAGCGACTCTCAGGCCTGGAGGTTCTCCGGCTTCAAGTCCCCTAGGGGTAGCCCCGTTACGTCCCCGCCCTAGGCTTCCTTTAAAGAGTCGCCACGAGGACTGCACTCTAAAAAGCTTTTTTTTTAATTTTTACATGTAAATAACACACTTCCAGCGAAGCTTGCTTTGGAACAGCATTGGAAGCTCCAGCAAACTAAGCTCTGTGAAGCTGTCTCCAAGCTTCCTCTATATGGTTTTGCACGCTCTAAACCACTAACTCCTTCTTGAAGCTTTGAAAGCTTGTTAACTTACTGAAATAGCTTAAAAATCAGCGAAAGCCTGGAAAAACAAAGCAAACTCCAGACTACGCTTACGTTTAAAGGATATCTCTGGCATTTTCAGACAGGGTTTGATGCCCTCTATACCACTGAACTGGTGTTGAAACTTTCGAACGCTTCTAACTTCAAAAAATAGCAACTCTCGTTTGGAAAGATCGCGCTCGAAACGAAAAGTGTAAAGTTTCAGCATCTAGGAAGTACTTAAAGCTGATATGAAGGCATTTTCGAGCTGGATTTGATCCCGGTCAATATTTAACTTTGATTCCCGATGTCTAAATCCATGCTAACTGCAAATAATACTGACTAAACTTTGAAAATTTCGGTTTTCAGAACGTTTTTTAGTTTTTTTCGAATGTGCGCAGCCTTTTAAAAGCTATCTCTGGCATTTTTGGACAGAGCTTGAACCTATGAAACTTTTGGAATACCTCCCGCAGCTCGCAACGAATGTTCGCATAACTTCCGAGTCAAGTCGGCTAGATCCGGATCCCGGTTCCCGAAAAAAAAAATCCAAAACCCTACAAGTTAAGGGTTTGAAAATTTTTTTTTGGATAACTTCGTTTTTTTATTAAAACGAACGCGGATTCAGATAGAGGGGATCAAACCATATATACTTGTATGGTCGCCAGGTCTTTAAACGGAAGAAAAAAAAATTCGACCTCCTCAGATCCACGAAATTAGCTATTTTCAGTGGTTTGCTACACGATATCGATTTAAAACGCGGCTATTTGGCTTAGTTAGATCATTTCATGTAGGGGGATATGGATAACAGCTGAAACGAAGCAAGTCGTCAAAATCCGACTTCCCTGATTTGAGCTTTTTTCCAGGTTTCAGCCTCATTTGCCTTGCTAGTAAGTTTACAAAGCTTCAAGAAGGAGTTAGTGGTTTAGAGCGTGCAAAACTATATAGAGAAAGCTTAGAGACAGCTCCCAAGAGCTTGCTTTGCTAAAACTTCCAATGGTGTCCGAAAGCGAACTTCGCTGGAAGTGTGTTATTTACATGTAAAAATCAAACAAAAAGCCTTTTAGAGTGCAGTCTTCGTGGCGACTCTTTAAAGGAAGCCTAGGGCGGGGACGTAACGTGGCTACCTCCACAGAACCTGAAGCCGGAGAACCTCCAGGCCTGAGAGTCGCTTCGCTCCCGAGAGTCTCGGTCTCTAACAACGCGCGCGCGCGCACTGGCGCGCGCGTTAGAGGACACCGGAAAGCAGAGCATGAGCATCGCTTATTGGGGGGTAGTCAGACCAAGCAGTCCCAGGAAAGCCAAGTCCTAGCTTAAGGAACCTGGCACATGTTCATTGAAAATACCAAAGCAACAAAGACATCATGCCGACAGCCGCCACCATGCCCTGCCTCGGCGCCACGGATGAAAGGTCTTATAAGAAACAAGCACTACCCACAGCAGCTGAGGCTGCGGTCACGCCATCGCTTTACGACAGCTAGCAGAGCTGTGACATCAAGTTTCTTTGCGATGACCGTTCAACCACTGGCCAGTGACGTTGCCGTTTGACGACCGCAAGCATGTGTCCTTGTCCTGCATTTGTTGTGGCCTCGTTCACAGCAGCAACTTCAATCTTTTGCTTGCTTTACTTAAAACAAGCAGGCAACGGTGTTGAAATCATAAGAATTTTAGGGTTTAGCGACGGTAGCAACTTTAATTTTTTACTTGCTGTAATTAAAACAAGCAGACAACGGTGTTGACATCATAGGAATTTTAGGGTTTAACGACAGCAACCCACAGCACTACCCACAGCAGCTGAGGCTGCGGTCACGCCATCGCTTTACGACAGCTAGCAGAGCTGTTACATCAAGTTTCTTTGCGATGACCGTTCAGCCACTGGCCAGTGACCTTGGCGTCCGACAGGAGCAATCATAGGTCTCTTCCCTTCATTTCATGCGTCCTCGTTCACATAGCAGAAGCCACCGCAAAAGATTTCTTGAATTGATTTACTTAAAACAAGCCAGCAACGGTGTTGACACCACAGGAATTTTAAGGTTTAGCGACAGTAGCCACTTAATTGTTTTACTTGCTTTACTTAAAACAAGCAAGCAACGGTGTTGACACCGTAAGAATTTTAGGGTTTAGCGACAGCGGCAACTTCGATTTTTTACTTGCTTTACTTAAAACGAGCAAGCAACGGTGTTGACACCACGGGAATTTTAAGGTCTAGCGACAGCACCAATTTCAATTCTTTACCTGCTTAGCAAGCAACGATGTTGACACCATAGAAAAGTCGGGTTTTAGCGACAGCTTTAAGATGATGAAAGGTCTCATAAGAAACAGGCACTACCCACAGCAGCTGAGGCTGCGGTCACGCCATTGCTCTACGACAGCTAGCAAAGCTGTTACATCAAGTTTCTTTGCGATGACTGCTCAGCCACTGGCCAGTGACGTTGCCGTTTGACGACCGCAAGCATGTGTCCTTGTCCTGCACTTGTTGTGGCCTCGTTCACAGCAGCAACTTCAATTTTTTGCTTGCTGTACTTAAAACAAGCAGGCAACGGTGTTGACACCATAAGAATTTTAGGGTCTAGCGACCGTACCAATTTCAATTTTTTACTTGCTGTAATTAAAACAAGCAGACAACGGTGTTGACATCATAGGAATTTTAGGGTTTAACGACAGATTTACTTAAAACAAGCAAACAACGGTGTTGACACCACAGGAATTTTAAGGTTTAGCGACAGTAGCCACTTAATTGTTTTACTTGCTTTACTTAAAACAAGCAAGCAACGGTGTTGACACCGTAAGAATTTTAGGGTTTAGCGACAGCAGCAACCTGATTTTTTACTTTCTTTACTTAAAACGAGCAAGCAACGGTGTTGACACCATGGGAATTTTAAGGTTTAGCGACAGCAGCAATTTCAATTCTTTACCTGCTTAGCAAGCAACGATGTTGACACCATAGAAAATTTAAGTTTTAGCGACAGCTTTAAGATGACGAAAGGTCTTGTAAGAAACAAGCACTACCCACAGCAGCTAAGGCTGCGGTCACGCCATCGCTTTACGACAGCTAGCAGAGCTGTTACATCAAGTTTCTTTGCGATGACCGTTCAGCCACTGGCCAGTGAACTTGCCGTTTAACGACCGCAAGCATGTGTCCTTGTCCTGCATTTGTTGTGGCCTCGTTCACAGCAGGAACTTCAATCTTTTCCTTGCTTTACTTAAAACAAGCAGGCAACGGTGTTGACACCATAAGAATTTTAGGGTTTAGCGACGGTAGCAACTTTAATTTTTTACTTGCTGTACTTAAAACAAGCAGGCAACGGTGTTGACATCATAGGAATTTTAGGGTTTAACGACAGCAACCCACCTACACCAAACTCACCCTGCGGACAGAATGCTGTCGAGGTAGGCCGAACAACAACATTCTCGTGCTGGCCTTCAACTGGGTAGTTAAAGGAGGCATGATTGCTATCGTAAAGCGATGGCGTGACCGCAGCTTCAGTTGGTTCGGGCGATGCGTTATTTCTGAACCAGCTCTCTTGAGATGCTTGCCGCCAGAAACAATTTTTAAGGTATGTTTCAAGAGGTCACAACTTTTCTGGAGTTTAACGACTGTAAGGAAACAGCACTGTGGCCTGCTTGATTGTTTCAATGCTTACGAACTGTAAAAGATTCGTTGAGGTGTATGTAAATTAGTTGTTAAAAGTTCAAGCCGAAAGAAATAAAACCTTTAAATCTAATGTGAGGGGATTCTCTGGGCGGGTGGGGTTTCTTCTAGAAGATAGCTTGACTAGAAATAGCTTGACCTTAAATCTTCAAAGTCAGAGCTGCTGAACCCTAAACCCTAAACCCTAAACCCTAAACCCTAAACCCTAAACCCTAAACCCTAAACCCTAAACCCTAAACCCTAAACCCTAAACCCTAAACCCTAAACCCTAAACCCTAAATTTAGAGGCTGCGCCTTGTATGAACGGCCTTTAGCGGCGCAGCCGAGGTGCGCCAGCGCAGCAATTGGTTATGAAACTTAGGACTTGGGCTTATGCAAATGAGCTTACTTAAATTTCTTGGGCTTTGTATGTCAATGTACTTAAACCCCACTTGGGGCTATACTTGTGAACTCATTTAAACCCCGCTTGCGGTTATATAGGTCCATTCAGTTACACTTTGTGTGAGGCTATATATGTCAATCTGTATAAACCTCGCTCGGAGCCATGTATGTCTGGGCCTATATATGCCAGTCTATTTCAATCCTCGTCTGGGCCTGTGTGTAAGAATTCACTATAACGGTGATTGCGCCTATGTATGTGACTTTACTTAAACCCGTCTGGCCCTATGCATGTCAATTTACTTAAACTCCGTTTGGGGCGAAATATATCGATTTAGTTAAATCCCGCTTGGGGCTATGTATGTCAATTTACTCAAAAGCCTGGCTTCACATGTCAATTTACTTAAACACGGTCTCTTGCTTCGCCGCTTCATATGTCAGTCTACTTAAAGCCCGTTATGGCTACCTATAATAATGTACTTAAGCCCCGTCTTTGACTTCATATGTAAATATACTTGAACCCCGTCTCTGGCTCCTTATATTAATTTACTAATTCCCGTCTTTTACTACACATGTCAATTCAAGCAACCACCATCTTTACCTCCGGAGAGGTGTGAATACATTGAAGTGAAAAGCACCCGGAAAGATTTAAGTAAAGTGAAGGTTGAAGAGCCCGCGGGAAGGTTTCAAGTGAAAGGAAATACAAGCCCCGCAGAGGTTTAAGTTAATTGAATTGAAGAGCTTTCCGATATTTCAACTGTCTTAAACCTCTGCGTGCAATGACTGCCCGGTTTCGTGCGACTGGCTCCAGACCCACTCGCCCCGTGTTTTCAATGGCAACATATTAAAGGTATAGGAGAAGGTTTACACTTTATTCTAGGTTTCATGTACGTAAATATATCGATTATGTGAAAAGATTTCGATTTAGCTGCAATGAACAAGCTAGAAAATGCAGAGATATACTGATACAGACACGAAGCTAAATCATACATGTGTATAGCTGTATATATGTATTGAAACGAAAAATATGTTCAGATATGTTCATATATACATATATATATATATATTCATATGTGACATATTGCGTGGGGGATTGATCTCGACTTGGTTGCTGCTCTCCCCACCAGAGCTGTAATGAATATAGGTGTGGCTGGCTAGCACTCTCCACAGACTGGACCCTGTCTCTCTCTCGTACTCCCACACGTGCGATCCTATGCAGGCAGAACCGGCGGCCGTTCCTTTTGCACTCACTGCCGGCGGCGGTTCGTCTGTGCAACGGGATAGCTCTGATTGCTCAGGATAGAAGACACATATAGCACTTAGCTACGGGCATTGACTTGAGCCAAACGTTGCGTTGGCGGTCACATAGAAAGGTAAAGACGAGGGATGCGTAGCATGCCCCCTAGAGTCGAGGGACGCGTAGCGTGCCCCCTTCTCCTGCACTTTACACGGTCTTGCTCACAGCTCTTATAGTGACACCTTAGAACTTGACAAGGCATCGCAGTCCGTTCGCACCCCCCATGAGTTGCGTCTCCGACGCTGCTCACCCGGAAGATGGCACGATAGGACAGAAGAAAATTCCGCCGCAACGTTGACATTGAAAATCAGAGCTTTGTATCCCAATTAGAAACGTTGTGACACTCATCTACGTCAGTAACGATCCCCTGAAATGACAAACGAATCAGGCGTCACCGAAGAAAGAAGCATTCGCGATGGCATTCCACGGGCGAAGCTCAGAGGTCACGAACTGATAGGCGAGGAAGATCAGGCGTTGTCTCGCCACCATCTTCGCGTTGACGTAGGATCGCGTTCCCAGGGCCGGAGGTTCTCCTCTGGATATGGGTTCCTTGGCTTTCCCTTGTCCTTGCCTTTGTTTCGGCCTTTGGCGGCGATGTAGTCGTGGTAGGAATTGGTGTTCCAGCCACCATGTTGCTCGCCTCCGGTTCTTCCACGCCCTTTTGAAGGTCCCTTGGATGAAGAAGCGCTTTCACGTTCCTCCGTAGTGACAGGCGTGTCCAGGATGGAAGTACCACCTGGAGGAAGATAATCAGCGGCCGAAATGTGGTGTAGGGCCTCTGTACGCCTTGTCGTCGGGTTTTGCTGTCTCTCATTCTTGGATCTGTTCAATCTGTCCATAAAGTGCGCAGGCATTTGGATGCTGTGATCCACTAGCAAGGCGATGGTCTGGACTGACTGATCAGAATGAGTTAGCAGAATGCCGACAGGGTCGATGTACAAGAAGTCCACTGGTCCAGTTGGCGTTGGTCGTAGCACCGAGAATTGTTGGTGTCCCGTCACCATTGGGATCACCTCGCATAGGACGTTCAGGCAACAAAAGTGCATTGCCTTTACATCTTCATCCCTGTCGCTCTTCAAGTAAGTAGTAGGGCTGAAGTTGTCCCTGCCAATTCCCATCATGTTGGCTCCCCGTACAAGTAAAGAAAGCATCTGGTTCGTCCGGAAGCGCTTCAAGGTGTAAGTCCCGTTGGGATCATACTGTTTGAGGTTCTCAGGTTCTTTCGCGAAGCGAATGATCTCCTCATCAGTCACATCCCTGCTGACACCTGTTTCCTTGTCCACTGCTGCCAAAGATCCCCACTTTCCAAGCACATCATAGCGTTGGCCAAGCGCGAAACTTTCCCTCATCTGAAACAACGGCATAGTCGCCCACTTTGCGAATCCTGACCAAGCTTTGTAGATGGATCGGCATACCACGTATGCCATGTACGACAGAGCGGTCATGTTCGCGTCAATGCAATGGGCATTTCGCTTTCCAGAATAGTAGGATGGCTGCATGGCGGTACGTGCAAGTTGTAGTTCAGGATCGATGTTCAAAGACTGGCCGGTAAGGAAGACGGGACGACGTTCCTGTGCGATTGCTTCTGGAACTGCGTCATCAAAGTCCTCTTCAGGCTCAACGTCCATTTCTTCATCAGGTTCCTGTTCTGGATCGTCTTCCGCAACGACAGATGGTTCTGGGATTTCTTCAGGTTCCGCAACGGTCTCTACCTCCATGGCTTCCTGCTCCTCTTCGGGCGCCTCAGGCACTGCGGCTGCTGCGGCTTCCATTGTCTGAGCAATGAAGTCACTGGGGATCTCCGTAGGAGTATCCCGTTGTGGAGAACCTTGATAATATCCGCTTGAAATGAACTGTGACCAGCAAGACGTGCATCGGGAGAAACATGCTGGAACAATGTTGTAGCATGCCGGGCATACCCTCATTCTCCTTCCATCCTCGTCTCTGCGTAGGTCTTCGGGTCGCCAATTCTTGATGACAAACTTGATTCCCTTGTCCATGTAGTGATGCCGAACCGTGTTCTCCCTGTGGGACTCCAAGACAGTTGTGAGGTCACGAATGATCTGCTCCTTGCTTGTGTCGTGGGGTCCAGGAGGCATCTCGCAAAGCAATTCCATGATCTTGCTTGGCGTTCGGTATCTCTCGAACTCGGGAAGCAACGGTGATGCATTGTAGTCCAACACCAGCTCTTTCTCCAACCTTTCATCGTAGATCTTTTCCACCAGAGCGAAAGAGTGTGTATCTCGAGGATCAGGGACGCAAAACCATACCTCCTTGACGAAATGGAAAGGTATCGTTCGACCAACGATCATGATGCCGCTGTCTGTGATACGACCATCTTCTCGTGCAAGATCTTGCGATGGGACATGAAGAACCGCCAATGGCATATGCTTGGCGTCTCGTCCGTGTACTCGCATCTTGGTCGTTGCGTTCCGGTGATCGAACGGCGCAAACACCCCCCAATAGCTGTGGAGTCTGCCGCCTTGGTTGCCTCGGAATTGGCGCCGATGGTCAAAGTCCCCGTCGGGGTCCTCCGAACCAGGCATGATGCCTTGCGTGACAATGGAATCCAAGTTGCGGCATGCCGTAGCGTGGAATGCACCTCCAAGACGTTGCAAGAGGGTCATAGATGGAGATATTGCAAACCTGTTCTTGTCCAACTGAAGCAAGTTGTTCTGGGGATCTGAATGCGCAGAGTGACCACTCGTAGCCCGAACTGCCCATGGCTTCACCCAGCCGTTGCATTGGTTCAGGTACCTCTGGCCATGTCGGCAATGGTCGTTGCTCTGGATCTCTGCGATCTGGTCCCGAACTGATACCAACATGTTCGAACCTGCTGACCCAAGAACTTCCGTGCCGGGGTCCTTCACTCTCACACCCAGGAACTGCAACCGAATCTTGGCCTTGTTGCGTTTCGTGGCTGCAATCATGTTCCCCTGGAACAATAGCTGAAGTCTTTCATTGTACACTCTCTTCTTCTGTTGATCATCGGTCCTTGAGACCCCTTCGGTGATGCGTCTGCTTTCATGGGTCCATAGTGGCTCATGCCTCACCAAGTCTTCGATCATCACCCATCCTCCTTCATCACATTTGATGACACTGTTGAATGCCACCTGGCACCGGTTGTCAAGCCATTCCGAGCCTGGGCGCCTGGCGATTCTGTGGCGCAAGTCAGACTGGATGCATGATAGCGCCCAATCCGCATTCAACCTGCGCTGACGGGTGATGTTGCGAAGGACAACTTCGTTCACGATGTCCCACCGATTGTTGATGAAGCTTGCACCCTTGGTTGGGATCAGGTCGAGAATTCCGCATCGGATTGGCCTTCCGCCGCCGATGGATTCATAGCCTGGATTGGTGTAGCTGTTGGTGTTCTCGTCGTACACATAGCTAGGACGGTCTCCCCGTTGGGGTAGGCGTCGGTCGCGATGGTCCGAAAGCTGTTCAATGATGTCCACCACTCGCTGGCTATTCTCTGGTCCCGAATCCTGCAGTGGTACGCCACAAGCATCATTTAGGCCCCGACGATTCTCCACATCCGTGCAGAGATTATGTTTGTTCTCATAGCGGATCAAGACCACATCACCCCGAACGGCTTCGCCTCCGCGTCGCGGTCGGGCCTTGGCCTTGGGTCGTCGGTCCGAGGATGCAACACTCACATGATCTGTGGCGTCAACGTCCATGGGTTCAGCCTCTTGTGAAGGTACTCGACGTGGATATCGAAGAAGACTTTCCTTGATGATCTGGACGCTTCGAAGTACCAGGTCCCGGGTTGCAGCATTCTCTGTGCAATTTGACAGAGTGTGTAGGTCACTGCCACACGCAACACAAAATGTGATGCGATCGCTTCCGACTGACATCTCGCCCTGAGCGAGTACGCCAACATAGTCCTGAAGCTGCGTGACAACTCCTTCACGAATTGCATGTCTGGGATCAGGGCCTTCTGCACCCTGCTCTTCTTCAGGTTGCGCATCCACATCCACATCTTGTGCAGGTATTGGTGGAGCAACTGAGAACCCTGGATCGTCCGTGACGTTGTCAGCGGCCTGTGTCTCGTCGGTTCTCGTAATCTCTACAGGGTAGATATCACCATCGACGATCACTGTGAAATCAATCACGAGGTCAGCGGACATGTTGTTGACGATCTCAGCGACTGCTTCATTCTTCTTGGGCGGTGTCCTCTTGCGCGGGGAGTCAACCGTGATCAGCTCGATGGCTTCGGCCGACGCGTAGCGGAAGAATGACCTTTCGATTCCTCTCGCACACGCATTTGCTCCCTCAAGGCCACCCCAATTCGGAAAATGACTTGGGTGTCTCATGGCAATCGTAAGAAGCCCGAGTGCCAGCTCCAATGTATCACCCAGGAGCTCTTCCTTGGGCAAGACTGACCCTCGGTAGCATTCTTGGCGCTCTTCTGGAGTCAAAAGCATCCTCATGAAACCAGCATAAGCGCAGTTCCCGGCGTCGTAGTAGCAGATGTAGCATGTCTTGCCTTCGGAGTCGTACCCTCTGTCCCACGCCAACTGTTTGGCCTTTCCCCATGCCGCGTACTCGATGGCCTGACTGGCTGTGATTCGGAGACCACCATAGTGAGAAACCGTCTTGCCGATGTCTTCATAGACCATTTCTGCACAGACTTTGAGGAACTCCTTGATGTCCACACGAGGATCCACGAATTGAAGCCTCAGGTCATAAAGGTGCTTTGCGCAAGCCAAGGTGTACTTCTGGGACGCGATCAAGTCATTGAAGGAGCTGATTTGATGCTGCATCTTCAAAGCTGAAGTATGCGCGCACCCAATGCAGTGCCCAGGATACCCGTTTCCGGTGGGTTTGAAGAAGGCTTGTGCGTAGCACTCAGCCAACTTCATTCCTTCACATCCTTGGCAATAGAACGTTCTCCCTTTGACATAACCAGTGTTCGGGGTCGCATAGGTGTCGATCCTGAACCAGTAGTGCCGGTTGTCGTAGTAGGCCTCGGGAACGGTCATGGCGATGTCAAAATCCTGCCAGGTGACTGTGGACGACTCAGCGACCGTGTCACCCTGGGCACCCGACCTGATCTGTTGCTGCTGTTCCCCCGTAAACCATGTCTGCGAGATCTTGGTGGTCGTCTTGACTTCACTCTTGTCCTCCCAAATCTCGACAAGCGACGGGTGAGCAACTAAGTCGGTTCTGACTGTCTCGTCCCATGAGCGAACTTTCGATGCCTCAACAAAGCACGTAGATACCATCTTCTCGCAAAACAGCTGCTTCTCATAGATAGCTAGGCCCAATTTGAACCTGACCCGATTGTCTGGTGGTGGTACCTTCTCAACTGACAAAGTGTGCACGCCAGACGACGCATGTTTCGCCTGACTGTACATTCTTGACCAAAACGAAGATCCATGAATCACCACACATGCTCGGGCCCGCAACTCCAGTTCAATGTACATTCCCAGCGCGTGGAAACCAGTGAACATAGAAGCTTTCTGTCGAAGGTAATTGCTGGCTGCTCCTACGAACCGTAAGTCGTGGTTGATGTTGACAATTGGAGGGCGCGTGGTACGCTTCCCTGCCGCAATGATGGGGTCAACGTACGTGGCTTTGAGCTGCCGCTGCAAATCAGCACGAATCGCTGCTCCGTCTCCGACCTCACTCATCGGAAATGAAATGTTCTCGATGAGGATCGCTTGGAGAGACAGATGGTAGTGCAATGTGACGGTTGCAAGCTGCTCTTCAGTCAAGCCATCCAATGTCTCATTCACAGATTCCAACGATCCTTTCGTAACTTGGAAGTTGTAGTTGGCACCTGCGGTGATCGACGGGCTCACAGTGTAGATCTCACTCCACCCATGCATGACGAGATTCTCCCTCACTGTATGCGATGACCCTCTGGTCCTTGCGACCATGTCAAAGTCTTGGACGAGGATCGTGCATTGAGAGCGCATAGTCGCGGCATCAGGCTTGCCACCCATACCCAAACTATTGCGAAATCCGTTCAGCGTGTTCATGGTATTGATCCTTGCTTCTGCCGGAATTTCATCGTTGTCGACAAGATCGCCGTCTGCCTCGATCAACACAGCCGAGGTAAGCATTGGAGGAGAAGGAAGATGCACGCACGACACCAATGCCAATGCATGGTATAGCCGCGAGTACATCCGTAACCACATCTTCGTGCTCAGCTTCACGTAGACCTTCAAGTTGAGACCCTTGTCGTCACTTTGAGAGACGGAACGAATCCTTGCCAAGTAGGTCACCAGTCTTCTGACGTAATGCTGAATCGGTGTGGTCCCCACGTCGTGGTTGGCCACGAACTTTGGCGTCTCATCAATGGTAGGTGGGTACTCGTCTTGATCACGGGTCGTCGCCAGCAAGCTTGAGCGACAGCCCTTTTCATCGATGTTGACGTAATGGTACCAACTTTCCTGAGCGCCAGCGGGGATTGGAGCTTCCTCCCATGTCGGTTGCGATGGTTCCTCTTCCGGTTGCGAAGTCGGTGGTTGTGGAGGAGGTGCCGCAGAAGATGATGACGCCGATGCCGTTGCCTCGTCCGTCCTTGCCCTCTTTGGTCCGTGGCTAGGGGTGGCTCGAGGCTCGGTAGCGGATCCTTGGTTGTCCCGGCGTTCTTCCATGCTCAGGGTGCACGATTCCTTCCGGTTCGAGGTTGCTTGCCGTAGGCATCGCCACCCTCCCCGTTGAATACACCCAGCTAGGATGCCGTTGAAGATTGGGCGGAAATAGGCCATCATCTTGTAGAAGCGGTCTTGGCGCCTCCATCTGTTGGAATTCTGCTTCCCATATGCTCAACGTGGCGCGTTTGGTAGAGCAGTCGACCACATATCCAGATTCAACTCCGCATTGATTCCAGGTGTAGCTACGGAACGCATCCGGCAATTGGAAACCGTTCCTGTCTTGATCTGCACATACAGCATCCACGTGGTGCTTGAGGAAAGCGTACGTGGTGTAGTCGGAATCAGGGAGCACATCATTTGACCATCTGTAATGCGGGTGTCCAGTGTCTGGATCAACCCATGATACGTAGGAATGAAGCACGTGGAGACAGACACTGAACGCCTGGAGCGAGTTCATCGCAAAGGCGAGCGGGTGTCCCATGCCTTGAGGCATTGTGCGCATCATCATGGCCAGCTGGTGAACGTTGAGTGGCGTGCGCCATCGTTGTTCGCAGCACATTCCTGGTTGTAGGTCCGTAGTCCATATCCAGTGTGTTTCGCGAACATGTACATCAGCTTGCACACCCTACATAACGTAGGCTCCGCCAACAGGTCTGATTGGTCAGGTGCTCTGCCCGACATTGGCAACTTGTGGTAGTAGTCCTGATTCACCGTATACCATTGTTGTATTCTCGTGTCTGTCACAGTCTGGTAGGGCGTCTCCACGGAGTTGATGAGAACAGCGAGGTTGTAGTAGCCATCCGCAGTGACGATGTTCCTTGTAGCAGTGTTCAAGTCGAACCGAACTTGCTTTCGTTCTTGTTCCAGTTCAACCACAGCCAACTTTGCATCATCGCGGATCACTTCCTCATCCACCATGAACCTGGTGATGGCATTGTACTTTCCCTCGTGGTCAGCAACAATGTGTTTGAGACCTCCGCCAAACTTAGTGACCATGGCGAGTATCTCCCCATAGGGTTTGTCCATGTACTCCTCAGGAGCGGCAAGTAAGCAAGCTTTGAGGATTTCTCGGACTCGAATGGAAAGATCCCCTCCTGACGACAGATTTGCACACGTGAACAGCAAGACCAACGGAGGTGCTTTGAAAGCTGCCCATGTGCGAATGAGATCATTGTCGACCACTTTGTCTTTCGTAATCTTCGGCGGGAGCGAGACGCTCTGCGACGCATCCCCAGAATACATCTCCAGGAATTTGTGGAACTTCAGAAACGTTCGCATCATCCCACCAGACGGGAAAACTTCCTCGTGGTCCACTCCATCGAAGGCCAGCTCGTAGGCATTGTAGCTTTCAGCCATGGCTCGGGTTTCGGTCCTTCCTCCGTAGGAGGGAAGTCCCTACACCCTACTCGACTTCACGGTTCCGGGTTCTCCGTAAGAGGCACCCTTCCCCGATCCGTCTGGTCAGACCTTAGTTGTTCCTTAGTTGGGGCTGTCTAATAGCCCCTTCATCAGCGTCTACACACTGATGTTGCTGCCATGCAATGTCCTCAGATTCATGTGCAACATGACTGACACTGACATGAGCTCGAACAAGGCTGCGAACATTCCTCGCAATTGACCGCCATGAAACATCAATGCGCTGCGACAAACTGTTCTTCGAATCATGGTCCAAGCAATCATTCAGTCTCATCACCAAACGGTCCGCTTCAGGCATGTTAGAGAACATGATCCTGCGTCCACCACCATCGCCATCAGCACCAACATGGTCACCAATCTTAACCTTCGTCACCCTGCCACTTGAAACAAGAGCATGCAACTCTGGCCAAGACCAACATGAACATGAAGAAGGCATGTCAAGCGAAAAATAGACGTCGGAAAATTCCGCACACTTCTTCAGCAGGCGTTTGAGAGATTTCAAGACACTTCTGAAAACCTTGTACTTCCCACCGGAACGTTTCTCACCCTCCACGCAAGCCCCTTCACTACTTTCAGGACCAGCACCTGATCGCAAAAGCGATGCCACGAATAGCACAGGTGTGCGCAGGTCGTTCCGGCACGCATCCTTCATGGTACCGATAAGGCTATCCTCATCGGCCTTGGAGCTGATCAGCTCCTTGCAAGTTATGCGAGAGCAGCCCTTAGTGAACTTAGGTACGGCGTAGCCGTTACCCAAGCCACAAAGGTCAACAATCATGCGGTCTGGCTTCCGTCCACCAGCCTTCGACGGCATGGCTACCAACCTCCCATCGCCAGTTGCCTGAAATTTCAAGGCTTTAAGCAAGCTTCTGGAGATTTGGCTAGTCAACTCGCATTTATCAGATCGATCCTTAGCGTCCGAATCAGTCATGTGCAAATGTTTGGACGAGCACACATCAGACGACTTAGGATGCAGCGCGACGTTGGCGGCAATGTACTCCCATTCATCCTTGCAGTAGCCGAGCTCAACGGCGGTTCCAGGAGACACAGGATCTCGAAAGATATAACGTTGCCCGTGAGTGCATCCTTGGATCTTGATGCTCTTCCACATGGCATCTTCCTGAAGTCCCCTATACTGCTTGGTTTCCTGTACTGGTACTCGAGGAGGCACTTCGATGATGATTTGGAACCCCCATGACGCCGCTCTGCGCGCAATTCTTTGGACGTCCTCCCCCCATGGGTAGTCTGTCCGCAATTTGCCCTTTTCGGGGTTGTCAGCGATTTTCCGACTCAGCCACGAATTCTTGCCCAACACCCCTGCACCAATGAAGATCACGGAGTTAGGGTTGTCTTTCCTTGCTTCCACCACATCAAAGAGGTAGGCGCACATGGCGTCGTCAACTTCTCGCCCCATACTCAAAACATTTACTTGCAGCCCAGGGTCGTAGTGAGAATCGGGAGCATGCTGGGCGATGCAATCCTTGCCTGGAGCATACTCGTTCCACCAGTTCTCCTCATCGACTCCTAT